>BLSH010433795.1:2521649-2571042 GCA_018402905.1 Glandirana rugosa | reverse complement strand
CCCCCCAACTCAATATTGAACCCTGTGGACTAAGACTGGGATGCCATTAAAGTTCATGTGCATATAAAGGCAGGCATCCCAATACTTTAGGTAATATAGTGTATTTCCAAGCAGTCACAAATAAAATCGTGCAGGTTACAGGACTATACAAAGATTAAAATGGTTAAAGAGTAACTTTACTTTTGTTGAGAAAAAAATATTCCCCTCTGGGTGATCTATGTACACTGCAAGGATTTTAACAAACTTTTTCCAGATTCCAACCATTTGTTATTCTGGAAAAATAGCTGTGTGTTTGTCTGTGTCCATGTGCAAAATGTATGTGCATGGGAGTGATCTCATAATTATCAATCAGCTGCTGCAACTGCATGGCTCTAATGAGGAAAATTGCATCTCTTCAGACGTGATTGCCTATTGGGAGTATCTCACATAAAATGGCATTTTTGTTGCAGGGGATGCCAAAAATCTAACTTGTATCTTTGTGCAGACTTCTGGGAAAATCAGTAAGCCAATCACACAAGAAATTACATTTCTGGGAGGAATCCTGTACACAGAATGCCTCCAGGTAGTCATATTGCATTGCAATTTGCAGAAAATTACAGTGCTGCAGATTGAAAAGGAAAGATAGTTTTAATACCATTAAAATAAAAAAATAACTTGTGTTGCAATTGTATTATATGTTGTATTGCTATATTATTTTTTTTTTATGTGCAATTTTTTCCCCGAGAAAGTGGAATTACCCTTATGTTATAAAACCTTGTGTGTAACCTATGTTATAAAACACACAGTGACATCAGACCGTTTGCTGCTGCTAGAAAACTGAAATGTAAAAACCTGATTATGTTGCACTGTCAACAACTGGTTTGGGCCCTACGTGGAATATGTGACCAGATATCTAACCCAAACTGACATCCCACCATATGGCATTGCTAGGGGTCCAAATTGACTTTTTCCAAGCTGTCAGGTGACAAAGGAACAAACTGAATACATAAATCATTGTAATCTTGATTCAAGATACATTGTGTTTTCTGTGAATTTTGATGAAAGTCAAGTTAATCATGCTGAAAATCAGGACGTTGGTACTCTTTTGCACATAATAACAGGCGAATAACAAAGGCTCCTAAAGGAGCACTTGAGATCTGAGTAATATAGGTATTACTCATGGCTACATGTCGCTTCTGTCCATATTCAGCAATGAAAATTCAGCAAGAATTAAATAAAACAGTATAAATAGGTGCCTATTCAGAGGAAACTGATTAAAATTATAACTCATCTAACCTTCAGAAATAACAACTTGCTGAACACTAATGGCCAATCATGTGCCTGTAAATAAATGTGACCTTTAAAAAAAGATTAATTTCAAATAGTACATCTGTATTCTGGATAGTCCAGGTCATAGCTGGAGAGCAAAGTCATAAAAGATAAAGCTAAAATAGGGGCTACACATAAAACATGTCCATGTAGCAGAAGAAAAGTGATTTAAACTTGTTGGTTATATAGATTTTATTTATTGGGGGTTCAACCTATCAGCAGGTTGTTGTAAACCACCTTCTGTGGGAGAGCAATGTCAGTGGTTCAGGGACACCGTCAGCTGACTTCTGCTTTTCTGAGACTCAGCAGAGACCATGTCTGGGGCTGGTGTCTTACTGGTAAGCAGTGTTGCCAACCTACCAGATTGAAATTTACTGACACTACACCCAAAGTTTACTGGCACAACAATGCTTTTACTGGCATTTCCAAAAGTTACAAAATTGCAGTTTAAGGCCCCATACACATGGGCATATTAAATAAATTAGCTGTAACATCGGGCCCGACGTCAGGGAAAAATCAGCGTCAAAAAAGCAATTTCGCCTGCGTTTTCCATCGGCGTTAATGCGTGTTAATGAGCGTTAATGAGCGTTAATGAGCGTCAGAGCTACGTCGCGTTTTGTTAAAAAAAAACATTCCTCTGCTATTTTTTAGCCTGAAACCGCCGGCGCTAAAAATGCCGGTTAACGTCGCTACGGCGTTAATGCGCGTTAAAGTGGTTGTAAAGCCGCCCCCCCCCCAAAAAGAAAAAAAACCTGCAAAGCAAAAGGCATAATGAGCTAGTATGCAGCACATACTAGCTCATTATGAAACACCTACCTCAGAACGAAGCTGTTGCAGCGGTCTTGGCACACCGCTGTGACCGGCGACATCGTTCTTACGGGTCTGCGGCTCCGTCCAATCACATCGCGGGCTCCAGCGATGTAATTGGCGGAGCCGCACTGACGTCACTCCCGCACATTTACGGCACGAATACAGAAGAAATGGCACCCTGGGCTACCCTGGGTGCCAATTCTTCAGTGTGCATGTGCCGATGACGTCGGCATATGCAGATACAGGGAGTACGGTTTAGGAGATATGAGCATTAGTGAGCATTTTGCCAGCTCAGCATCAAAAACGCCATAATGCTACAGCCTCGGAACGTGCTGGCTGTGGGTTCTGCTTTCAGCTCACTAACACCAGCTACAGCTCAAAAATGTCAGCATTTTTATGGGGCCATTGAATAACATGGAGAGCTGCAAAAACGTTCAAAAACACGGCGGTAAAAAACTTCTGTGTGTATGAAGCCTAAAGTTCAAATTTCAGTATTTTGAGCAAATAAGTACAATATGCAATTAGCAATGTGATTTAAGGTAGATATTAAGGCAACAAACATATCTCATATTTTATTTTTGATATAGTAAGGCTCTGTTCGCATCTAGGCGTGTTTGGGCTTTTTTCTGCTCTAAGCCTCAGCTCTAAAAATGCCCAATAAGAAAAAATCCCATTAAATTCAATGGCCCCTGTTCACATCTGAGCGTTCTGTCGCCTACAGCAAAACGTCCATCGCTCAAAAAAGTACATGAGCTTATTTTTTGGCAGATTAGAGGTGTTTTAATTATTTTACATTGTGGCCTTTTGAACTTGAAAACGCCTGTACAAAAACACTGCAAAAACGCCTGAAAAACGCCTGAAAAGGCCTGTAAAATAGCAAAGCCTAGATGTGAATGGAGCCTAAGTAAGTCCCCTACTGAGTCACAGTGACAGTCTCTCTTGACTCCAGGTGGTCCCTTTAGTTCACTCCAGTCCAAAAAGCACTGCTAGTCCTGCTTCCGGCTTGCCTTGCTTCTGTCCCACAAACTCGCTCCGCTCGGCTCCCTTTCACCATGCATCATACAACAAGCTAAGGCACCACCTTCACCAGATCCGCTCCCTGCCTTCACCCCCTGAGCACACTGTAGCAGGCACTCAGATGGTCTTGGCCGGCACTGGACCGCAATTGCGCATGCGCAGTTCCAAGCCGAGCGTCACAGCCATATTTTTTACTGGCAACCTTTTCCTGTCACTGGCATTTACTAGCAGGAGAAATGAAGCTGCCAGTCTGCCAGGAAAAATACTGATAGTTGGTAACACTGCTGGCAAGGTATGAGCAACTCATTGTGGATTTGATCATTTTTTTGTGTATTGTTGCTTTAAAATATTAGTTGGCTTTGTTTTTGCTGGCTGCCTGTCTTGCTCTCTTGACTAATTTAGCTTTGCCTACCCCATTGACTCCAACACACTTTAGTAAAATTGTGAATTTCATCGAAATATCATGCATTTTACTATTCACGCTCACTCTTGAGCGTCAGCGGGGTTAAGCTGACCTAATGTAGGATCCATCTGGATTTGCTCTAAATTACATAAGAATAGACATGTATCTCTATCTGAAATTGTTTGTTATTGTGTTTCCTTATATTAGGAGCATTTTTTATCTTTGTATGAAATAAAATGAAATGGTTTTAGACATTTTTATTATCAAAATTTGTGTGGTTTCGAATTTAATTATGGAGCACCTTTAAAGTCCTTGGAAACCTTTTTTCCGGGTTTCCTTTTCTTTTTCCTCTTTTGTCAAATTAAATTTATGGACGTGGTGCTCCAACTATAGGGCTTCTCACTTGCTCAATATTTTCCCTATAAGATTTCATAGTTAGATTGAAAAAAGACCCATGCCTATCAAGTTCAACCAATAGAAAAAAAAATAAATAAATATAAAACCTCCATATACAAAATCCTATCCAACAGGTTATCCAGAGGAAGGCAACAAAACCCTATAAAGCATGTTTCGATTTGCTCAAGCAGGAGAAAAATAATAATATTTTATTCTTATTGAATGAGATTTTACAAATTGTCATTAAGATCCCCTTTGCACACATAACACCCACATATGTCCCAGACATTAAAAATTTTATATTGCATGCCTCAAAGAAAGATAAGTACTCAACTTTATGCAAAAAAAGTATTTGCTTTCTTACAAGCAACAACTACAAATGTGAATTGTGCCTAAGCAGTACCCTGAAAAAAATATTTTTTGTCTTTAATTCCTCCTGACACGTGAGTGTGCCTATGCACTCTTGGGCCCAAAGCCTTGTAGCTGCATATCTACTGTGTGAGAGACACTACTGCCCCTGACTGCTAATCTTATGAAGTTTGCTGTGAGATTGGGCGATGTTAACAATGTATTGATCACTTTTCTCCTTGATGGAGAGAAAGCTGCAATGCAAGAATCTACCTGCTTCAGCTTAATTCATTCTATATGTCTGTTTCCCTCCACCTCTCCTGCTTTGTTGAATACTGCCCTACCAGTCATCAAATCACTAATCATTGGCGATGCAGTTCTAAAACAATGGAAGTAGAACCCTTATTCTATACCAAGGTGGCCACCTCCAAAGACCTGGTGCAGAAAAAGGCATGGGAGTCAGTAATGGGGAAAAGCTCAACTACAGGGTGTCTCACAGCAATGACTAGACATTTGCTCTCTGTTTGCCTTTTGTGGGCACAGCCTCCACAGTCCAGGCCCTCTTTAACCACTTCCATACAGGACACTTACACCCCCTTCCTTACCAGACCAATTTTCAGCTTTCCGCGCTCTCACACTTTAAATGACAATTACTCAAACAAAATTTTTATCATTTTTTTCTCACAAATAGAGCTTTCTTTTGGTGGTATATAATCACTGCTGGGTTTTTTATTTTTTTCAATATAAGCGAAAAAGTAGCGAAAATTTTGAAAAAAAAAACACTTTTTTTTAGTTTGTTTTGAAAAATTTTGCAAAAAAGTCATTTTTCTTCATAAGATTGGGCCATAATTTATACTGCTACATATTTTTGGTAAAAATAACCCAAATTAGTGTATATTATTTATTATCTGTGAAAGTTATAGAGTCTACAAGCTATGGTGCAAATCATTGAAAATTGATCACACCTGATGTACTGACCACCTATCTCATTTCTTGAGACCCTAACAAGCCAGGAAAGTACAAATACCCCCCCCCCCCCAAATGACCCCTTTTTGGAAAGTAGACATTCCAAGGTTTTTAGTAAGAGGCATGGTGAATTTTTTGAAGTTGTATTTTTTTCCCACAATTCTTTGCAAAATGAAGAAGTTTTTTTTTACACAAATTTGTTATAACATCAAGTTATTTCTCACACACAGCATATGCATACTTGCAATGACACCCCAAAACACATTCTGCTACTCCTCCTGAGTATGGCGATACCACATGTGTGAGACTTTTACACAGCCTGGCCACATACACAGGCCCAACATTGAAGTAGCACCTTTAGGCGTTCTACGAGCATAAATTGCACATCTCATTTCTCAACCACCTATTACATTTTGAAGGCCCTGGAGCACCAGGACAACGGAATTGCCCACAAAATGACCCCATTTTGGAAAGCTAACACCCCAACGAATAATCTATGAGGCATAATGAGTGTTTTGAAAGGTTCATTTTTTTCCAGAAGTTTTTGGAAAATGTTGAAAAAAAATGAAAACGCATTTTTTTTTTACACAAAGCTGTCCGTTTATAAGATATTTTCAACACATAGCATGTACATAGCAAAAATGACACCCCAAAACACATTCTGTTACTCCTCCTGAGTATGGCGATACCACATGTGTGAGACTTTTACACAGCCTGGCCACATACACAGAGCCAATATTGAAGTAGCACCTTTAGGCGTTCTACGAGCATAAATTACACATCTCATTTCTCAACCACCTATTACACTTTTGAAGGCCCTGGAGCACCAGGACAATGGAATTGCCCACAAAGTGACCCCATTTTGGCAAACTAACACCCCAATGAATAATCTATGAGGCATAATGAGTGTTTTGAAAGGTTCATTTTTTCCAGAAGTTTTTGGAAAATGAGGAAAAAAATGAAAACGCATTTTTTTTTACACAAAGCTGTCCATTTATAAGATATTTTCAACACATAGCATGTACAAATGACACCCCAAAACACATTTTGCTACTCCTCCTGAGTATGGCAATACCACATGTGTAAGACTTTTACACAGCCTGGCCACATACACAGGCCCAACATTGAAGTAGCACCTTTAGGCGTTTTACGAGCATAAATTACACTTCTCATTTTTCAACCACCTATTACACTTTTTAAGGCCCTGGAGCACCAGGACAATTAAATAGTCCACAAAATGACCCCATTTTGAAAAGCTAACACCCCAACGAATAATCTATGAGGCATAATGAGTCTTTTGAACGGTTCATTTTTTTCCAGAAGTTTTTGGAAAATGTGGAAAAAAATGAAAACGCATTTTTTTTTTTACACAAAGCTGTCTATTTATAAGATATTTCCAACACATAGCATGTACATAGCAAAAATTACACCCCAAAAGACATTCTGCTACTCCTCCTGAGTATGGCCATACTACATGTGTGAGACTTTTTCACAGACTAGCCACATACAAAGGCCCAACATCCAAGTAGCACCTCCAGGTGTTCTAGGGACATAAATTACACACATAAATTCCTGCCAACCTCTTACATTGTTGAAATCCCTTCATATTTCTAACACATAGCATGTACTGTAATACCAATTACAAACCAAAATACATTCTGCTGAGCAAAGGGTAAAGAAAAGATTACCTGCGGTTTAGTAGTGCAGGGGCCCACAGAGGAAAGCATCAGTCCAGGCAGCAGGCAGGAACGTGGACAGCGACAGCTAAACAGACAGCAGGCAGCAATACTGTCCCTAGTCAGCACAGGTAGAGATATTAGCAGCACAACCAAAGCATTGGTCCAGGTAGCAGGCAGGGATGTGGTCGGCAGCAGTGAAAGGATTGTCCATGCAGCAGGCAGGAATACTGTCCATAGTGCAGGCAGCAGGCAGAGATATGGTCAGTACAGCCAAAGTATTGGTCCAGGCAGCAGGCGCATTGGTCCATAAAAAGTCCTGGGTCAGTGCAGGCAGAGATATTGTCAGTACAACCAAAGTATTTGTCCAGGCAGCAGGCAGGACCATCAAGCTTAGGGCCTCGGGAAAGAATGGGGATAGGGGGACAGGGGTAGAGGCTTCTCCCACCCAATCGCTTTGAAGCCTCCGGACACCAGACCCTGTTCTGGAAATTACAAAACAAGGAAAAAAACAATAACTGGTTTTCTCAAATCAGAACATCATTCTGGAGCCCCTCACATATGTGAGACGCCTGTGTAGCAGGGTAAAGATCAGTCCAAGGGGCAGGCAAAAACATGGTCAACATTCCGAGGTCAGTGCAGGTAAAAGGCAGAAATAGGCGTTAGGCAGAGGTATAGTCGATATAATCCAGGGTCAGTTCACGTGAAAGGCAGAAACATGGCGGATAAACAACGCAGACGGCAGGCAGAGGCTTAGTCAATAAACAGTCCAGGGTCAGTTCACATGGAAGGCAGTAGCATGGTTGGTTGAGGCAACAGGGAACTAATCAGCACAGGAATTTGAAAATGGGGAAATGGCAGCCTACTTGAAATATGGGCTAATAATTTACAAGGGTATGATAGTGTCTGAAGCATTCTCCATGACAAAGGCCAGGTTGGGAGGGACATTGGGGACAATAGAAACTGGTGTCTCTCCTAACTCCTCTTTTGCTGCACACCCGACATTTTTTTTGGCGTTGTCTTCCGTTTGCCAATGGTGGAATCTTTTCAGAAAAATGACGCTCATGCAGTCTGCTGACACAATCTGAGTGAAGGCTTTCTGTGGCTGATCCTTGTGGATATAGCAGGGCAGTGATGACATCTTCAATAAATTTTAGGAAGGTGTTGGATACTTGGTGTTGGGTCGATTTTTGATACGTGATAAAGGAGTTGTACATAGCCAAATGAAAGAGGTAAATAGCAACTTTTTTATACCAGAACAGGGACTTTCTTGTGGATAGGTAGGGCTGCAACATCTGATCGTTTAAATCCACCCCCCCCCCCCATGAATTTATTGTATTCGTGGATACAGCAAGGCTTTTGAACTGGTCCGCGTCTTCTGGGAACTTCCACCGAGGTGTCATCGTGAATGGTTGACATGACATATACATCCTTCTTATCCCTCCCCTTCAGGGCCAACACTTCTGGTTCCTCAGGCTGTGGGAAGCCCTTCCTGTTTTTCCTTGTTGTACCAGAGGCCAATGTTTTATTTAGGTAAAGGTGGCGTAAAAGGGGCAAACTAGTGTAGTAGTTGTCCATAAAAATGCGATACCCCTTTTGGAAGAGTGGGAATGCCAACTGCCAGACAATTTTCCCGCTTGTTCCCATGTATGGTGGACACTCAGGGGGCTGGAGCTGGAAATCTTTGCCTTCGTACACACGAAAGGCATAGACATAACCGGTGGAGCTTTCACAAAGCTTGTTGAGCTTCAAACCGTATCTGGCCCTCTTACTTGGGATATACTGTTTGATTCCCAGCTGGCCTGTGAAATGGACCAGGGATTCGTCCACAGATATGTTTTTGTCAGGGGTGTACAGCTCGGAAAACCTCTTGGAGAAATAATCAATAAGGGGTCGAATTTTATATAACTTGTCAAAGTCAGGATGATTTGGGGGGGGGCACTGCGTGTTGTCGTTAAAATGCAGGATGCGCATTATAAGTTCATAGCGGGACCTGGTCATGACACTTGAAAAAACTGGCATGTGGTGGATGGGGTGGGTAGACCAATACGTATGTAATTCGTTCTTTTTTGTAAGCCACATGTTGAGTGTCAGGCCTATAAATACTTTAAACTCCTCCACGGTTACGGGTCTCCAATGGAAGGGGCGGGCATAACTTGAGTTGGGGTGGTTTTCTATAAATTCACGAGCAAAAAGATTGGTTTGGTCCACGATGTTGTGGACAACTCGTCAGAGAAAAATAAATTTAAAAAATCAATTTTCGAGAACCCTTCTGTGTTCACTTGAACGCCTGGCTGTCCTGTAAAAGAGGGGATTGTGGCTGACCCTGTGGTATAAGGCAACCACAATGGGTTTGCCATGGCCTCCGGGAGCTGGGTTTGGGCCCTAATTCTTTGGCGTGAAATGCCAGCACTTGTACTGGGCATTTTCTCCTGGGATCTAGCACCATTGGCATTCGCCGATTGGCCAGTGGGGTGTCTGGCACTGCTGGTTGCTGCCTGGTCTTCAGTCCGTCTTCTTTTAGGACGGACTGCTTCCTCCTCATATTCTGATGAAGATGTACTGTCTTCAGTGGGCACGTATTCGGAACCAGAACTGGTATCAGAACTGTGGCTGGGCAGTGAGAGCTCCCTGCTGCTCTCATCGGTCAGGCTCAGCATCTGGTATGCCTCTTCTGTAGTGTATAATCGCTTTCTGGACATGATGACAGGTAATCTGATTGGTGACAGGTACTCTGGTGACAGGTACTTGGACTGCAGACTACTCTGATTGATTGGTGACAGGTACTGATTGGTGACAGGTACTCTGATTGGTGACTGGTACTCTGGTTGGCAACAGGTACTCTAGTGACAGGTGCTCTAGTGACAGGTACTCTAGTGACAGGTACTCTGTTTGGTGACAGGTACTCTTGTGACAGGTAATTTGGTGATAGGTACTCTGATTGGTGACAGGTAGTCTGGTGACAGGTACTCTGGTTGGCGACAGGTACTCTGTTCACAGGTACTCTGATTGGTGACAGGTACTTTGGTGACAGGTACTCTGATTGGTGACAGGTACTCTGATTGGTGACAGGTACTTCAGATGGGGTGACGGTTACTCTGATTAGTGACAGGTACCCCAGATGGGGTGACAGGTACTCTGATTGGTGACGGGTACTCTGATTGGTGACGGGTACTCTGGTGACAGGTAGTCTGGTGACAGGTACTCTGGTTGGCGACAGGTACTCTGTTGACAGGTACTCTGATTGGTGACAGGTAGTCTGGTGACAGGTACTCTGGTTGGCGACAGGTACTCTGTTGACAGGTACTCTGATTGGTGACAGGTACTTTGGTGACAGGTACTCTGATTGGTGACAGGTACTCTGATTGGTGACAGGTACTTCAGATGGGGTGACGGTTACTCTGATTAGTGACAGGTACCCCAGATGGGGTGACAGGTACTCTGATTGGTGACGGGTACTCTGATTGGTGACGGGTACTCTGGTGACAGGTACCCCAGATGGGGTGACAGGTACTCTGATTGGTGACAGGTACTCTGGTGACAGGTACCCCAGATGGGGTGACGGGTACTCTGATTGGTGACGAGGTACTTTGGTGACAGGTACTCTTGATTAGTGACAGGTACTCTGGTGACAGGTACCCCAGATGGGGTGACGGGTACTCTGATTGGTGACGGGTACTTTGGTGACAGGTACTCTTGTTTGGTGACAGGTACTCTGGTGACAGGTACCCCAGATGGGGTGACGGGTGCTCTGATTGGTGACGGGTACTTTGGTGACAGGTACTCTTGATTGGTGACAGGCACTCTGGTGACAGGTACCCCAGATGGGGTGACAGGTACTCTGATTGGTGACGGGTACTTTGGTGACAGGTACTCTGGTGACAGGTACCCCAGATGGGGTGACGGGTACTCTGATTGGTGAAGGGTACTTTGGTTACAGGTACTCTTGATTGGTGACAGGTACTCTGGTGACAGGTACCCCAGATGGGGTGACGGGTACTCTGATTGGTGACGGGTACTTTGGTTACAGGTACTCTTGATTGGTGACGGGCACTTTGGTGACAGGTACTCTTGAGACAGGTACCCCAGATGGGTACTCCAGATGAGCTCACAGACAGGTACTCTGATGGGCTCAGACGGGTACTCTGATGGGCTGGCGATGACAGATCCTCTTTTATTCAGAGGCAATCAGGGGGGCAATCTGGCACATGTAAGTGTGTAACTCACGTTTTAGAAGCTCTTCTCCTCACACTGGAACGGTGTGTGAGGAGAAGTGCCTGGTAACAGTATGTTACCTGGCACTTTGTTGACATTTGTGACCGGCTGTGATTGGACACAGCTAGTCACGTGGTAAAGAGCCAATTTCATTGGCTCTTTACCCTGATCGGGGTTGGGCATTGTCTGAGGGACAAGCCACAACCCCGATCGGCGCGCACGGGCGGCGTGCACGGCCGGATTCAGTGCCATAGCAAATTACCAGCTGTGATAGGACACAGCCGGTCACGAGGTAAAGAGCCAAATTTATTGGCTCTTTACCCCGATCGGGGATGGGCTGAGTCCCGAGGGACTCGCCCGATCCCCGATCACCGTGATGCGGGCCCCTGGGATGTCATCTGACGTCCTGTTAGGATAGAGAGTGCACCTTGCCGGCGTATTTTTACTATACGCCGGTAAGGAAGTGGTACCCAAATAAAATTGATCCCTTTTTTCCCACAAATAGAACTTTTGGTGATATTTGATCACCTCTACGGTTTTTATTTTTTGCTCTATAAACAAAAAAAGAGCAGCAATTTTGAATACAAAACAATATTCCTTAATCTGTGCTATAAAACATTCCAAATAAAAAAAATCAAAAAATCAAATTTCTTCATCAGTTTAGGCCAACATGTATTCTGCTACATATTTTTGGTAAAAAAAAATCCCAATAAGCGTTTATTGATCGGTTTGTGCAAAAGTTATCGCGTCTACAAACTATGGGTTTGATTTATGGCATTTTTATTGTTTATTTTTTTTTACTGGTAATGGCGGCAATCAGTCATTTTTAGCGGGTCTGCGACATTGTGGCGGACAAGTCTGACCCTAAGTTTTACTTTTTGGGAACCACTGACACCAATACAGTGATCAGTGCTAAAACAATGCACTGATCCCTGTATAAATGACACTGGCAGGGAAGGGGTTAACACCAGGGGTGATCAAAGGGTCAAGTGTGTCCTAGGGAGGTGCTTTCTAACTGTGGTTTAGCTGAAACAGAAGCTCTCTCTTTTCCTCACTGACAGTTTAGCGGTGTGCCTTGTTTACATAGGCACACCGCTGTCTGTGTCTCCTGTGAACGATTGGCTCCCACTGTGTCCAATCACAGTGGGAGCGGCGCTCCGGTGGCACGTGGGCCCCCTAAGCCCCTAAGCCGCATGCACAGATCCACAGACCTGTACGTGATTTTTGCACAGCCGGGCCACCCTGCCTCGGTATATATGCGGTGGGTGGTCCAGAACTGTTTAAAAGGATAGTTCACCTTTACCCTTTACATAAGGTATGTAAATGGCCTACACCTATAGCAAGGGCTTTATCCAACTTTAGTCAGAGCTGCACCGTTTATTTTTATTTACAGACACTCCTTATCTGCATAGGCAGTTTTGTGGTAAAGGTGAACTAACCCTTTAAGGATAGATTACGTTTTCCAATATCTCTGTTGAAAACATATCACACCATAAGATACAGAAGAACTGGTGATTGAAAATCTAATTTCAATTGATTTACGAACGTTGGAAAAGTGAAAAGATTCAGGTGTTGCACAAGCCTATCTGATTGTGCTTTTTCTTATCATAGCTGATTTTACTGACCTTACTATTTTCAATAATAATGCATCTCTGCTACTGCATAGCTCTGAGCACCTTGTTTAAAAGAACTATAATCGTCATGTAATGGAATCTTAATTATATGCTGTTTGAGCCTTCAAACAATATAGAAATGTGATAAGATAATAACAAACTAGCACCCTGTGAAATTTCACTCCACAATCTCCAGCACACATTAAGCTAAATCCCCATTCACATGGGTGCTGAGGCCTGTAGAGTGCAAACCAGACATTTGTTCATGTGATGGAGCAGACTGGACCTGTGTGTAGACAGTCTATGAAACATTATAGAGTCACAGTGGCTGTATGGACACAGTCATTCATCCTAATTTGGCAGGAATACTCCCAGGGTCGAAGTAAATGCTGCCTATTTGAACTAGTACCTTACACTAGTTCACTAGTAAACTATAAAGCCAATTTCAGATAAGATGCAAGAAGAGCAGATTTGCTGAGATTCACAAATTACTAATAATGATCACCAAGAAGAAAACACCTTAAACAGACTTATCTGTAATAAGGGATTGGGTAAAGTATGTATATGTTAGCAACATTTTCAAAAAACTTTTAATACTCTTTATGTCATGAAGCAGCAGTAACATTTCATGTCCTGTCTGTTTGCGACTCCACCCCAGTCTCTAATTAGGAACATTATTTAAGACCATGTATTGCAAGCCTCGTTGCTGACCAATATTGTGTGTTAGGCTTCTGTGGTTCCTACTGAGTGCTCTTCATCTGATTCCGTTACCGACCTTGGCATGTTCATGACCATTCCTGTCTGCTTGTTACCCTGACCTTGGCTTGTTTGTGACTTTTCCTGTCTGCTAGTTACCCCGATCGTGGCATGCTTTCCTGTCTGTCCCTGTCTACTCGTTGCCCTCATTCTTGGCTATCACACTGACCATTCCTTGTTGTCCTGTACTGCTGCTACCTCTCTATCCACCAGTAGCGAGCATGAGCTGGGAGACCCTGGGGGTCGTGAACTGGAGCCAGTTGCAGCCAAGTCCATCCTTACCAATAGAGGCTCTGGTGAACACCTGCTGGCTGACTCCACACCCTGGGGAAACCTATGCTCTAGCTTCCTGCATTTCTGTTTCAGTGCTCCAGTGGTCCTGCTTCCATCACCACACAGAGTTCCATTAACAGCAGTCAGCTAATGGTCCACAATCTTAGCGGTGCTCCCCTAACCCCAGCAGTGCGCACCTGTCACCTGCCATCAGGTGACCTGATAGTTTGGTTGGCCATGGACCCAGCTGCCACTACCCACAGATGATTCGCTGCAGGGCATAGTCAGCAGACTTGAGACCCAGGAGTCTAATCAGACCCAGGTGATGCGATTCCTTCAGGATCTGGCTCCCCACTTTGAGAAGCTTCAGGCCTCCTTAGGACCCCCGCTTCAACAACCTCACCCGCAACCTGCTGCAGTACCTGTTCCAGTCACACTCGCAGCCGCGAACCCTTTGCAGTTACCAGCTCCGTCCCGTTACTCTGGGGACTCTAAGTCCTGCAGGGGGTTCCTCAGCCAGTGCACCATTCATTTTGAGCTGAAGCCCCAAAACTTCCCGTCTGATGGGGCGAAGGTGGCCTACATTATTTCTCTCCTGTCCAGTGAGGCTTTAGCCTGGGCTGCCCCTCTGTGGGAGAAGAGTGACCCCGTGGTTAATGGTTTGTCTAGTTTCTTGAAACTCTTTCAGAACATCTTTGAGGAACCAGGTTGTGTCTCTTCAGCGGCCAGCGGCCTTTTACGCCTTCGCCAGGAGTCTATTTCTGTGGTTCAGTATGCTCTCCATTTTCGGATTCTATCTGCTGAGCTGAACAGGAACAATGAGACCTTAGTTGCAACCCTTTTACAGGGTCTCTCTGACAGGGTGAAGGACAAATTTGTGGGTAGAACCATCCCCGTTGATCTGGACGACCTGTGTAACCAGATCGACATTCGCTTTCAAGAGAGGACCCTGGAAAAGAGACACCAGAACCCCTTGGTCCCTAGTCATCCTGAGCTCTCCTCTCTGCGACCCATGGAGCATCCCCTGCCAGCTGAGGAACCTATGCAGCTGGGCCGGACCAGGCTATCTCCCGAGGAAAGTGCTAAGCACAGAACTCTGGGCCTGTGTCTCTACTGTGGGGGCAAAGTCATTTTTGTGACACTTGCTCGCTGCGTCCGAGAAACGCTCCGGTCTAATACATCTGGAAGGTGGAGTATTGGACTCAGAAACATCACCCTCACGTCTCCTTCTGTTGGTGTTCCTTCATGCTTCTTCTC
The DNA here is from genome assembly GCA_018402905.1 of Glandirana rugosa. NCBI lineage: Eukaryota > Metazoa > Chordata > Amphibia > Anura > Ranidae > Glandirana > Glandirana rugosa. The sequence continues at coordinate 2,556,004 of BLSH010433795.1, read as the reverse complement.
ATTCGGTCATGGCATATTTGGATTCCGGAGCTGCCGGCAACTTTATGGACTGGAAAACTGCATCTTCCTTGAAACTTGCCCTTTTGCCTCTCGCCACCCCATTGGTTGTCTCAGCGCGATTGATGGCACTGTTCTTCCAGGAGGGCCAATCCGCTTCCAGACCCTCCCGGTTAAGATGTCAGTAGGAATACTCCACCAGGAGGAGCTATCCTTTCTTGTCCTACCTGAGGTCTCAACCCCCATCGTATTGGGCCTTCCCTGGTTACAGCTTCATTCCCCACACATTGACTGGACTTCTGGGCAGATACTGGCATGGGGTCCTTCCTGTTTCTCATCCTGCCTACTCAAGGTTGCCCCTAAAGAGAGACTTCCTGCTACCACCACCTCAGTTTCTTCTGCCTTTCCCGCTGCATATAGCAATTTCCAAGATGTCTTCTGCAAGAAATCAGTGGAAGTGCTTCCTCAGGTCCTTTGACTGTGCCATTGACCTTGTTCCCCGAGCAACTCTGCCCATGGGCAGTACCTATCCCCTGTCCATCCTAGAGACCCAGGCCATGTCGGAGTATGTCACTGAAAATCTAGACAAGGGGTTCATTCGGAAGTCCTCATCGCCTGAGGGAGAGGGGTTCTTTTTTGTTGCCAAAAAAGATGGTACTTTAGGACCCTGCATTGACTATGGAGGTTTAAATGCGGTGACAATCAAAAATTGTTACCCCTTACTCTTAATGTCTGAACTATTCGACAGATTGAAAGGTGCCTCCATTTTTACCAAGTTAGATCTCAGGGGTACTTACAATCTGATCCGGATAAAGGAAGGTGACGAATGGAAAACCGTGTTTAACACTAGAGATGGGCATTACAAGTACTTGGTTATGCCTTTTGGTCTGTGTAATGCCCCAGCTGTGTTCCAAAACTTCATCAACTAAATCTTTTCTGAGAATCTGCCTGTCCACAGAAACCATGTCCGGATTGCATTTCAGCACCTTAGAGAAAACAATCTGTATACCAAGCTGGAGACATGCCCTTTCGAAAGCTCTGTTTCTGGGGTGCTTTGTCTCTAGTTTGGGTCTTCGTATGGATCCTGGAAGGTCTTGGCCATTATCAACTGGCCTCTTCCCGCCAGCCTCAAGGCCACGCAGCGCTTTCTTGGGTTAACAAATTATTATAGGCAGTTCACTAGGCTATATTCTTCCATTGCTGCGCCTATTATCCCCTTGACCAAGAAAGGTGTGAATACCAAGGAGTGGTCCTCTGAAGCCGTCTCTGCGTTTCATAAACTTGAAACAAGCCTTTATTTCTGGACCTCTCTTGAGGAGACCTAATCCTGAGGATCCTTTTTGTATTGAAGTGGATGCTTCTTCAATTGGGGTGGGAGCTGTGCTTCTTCAATCCGTTTTACTCCAAAAAAATTTCTCAGGCAGAGAAAAATTACGCCATTGGTGATTGGGAGCTTCTTGCTATTAAATTGGCGTTAGACGAGTGCCATCATCTCTTGGAGGGCTCCCCTCACTCTATAACAGTCTTCACTGATCATAAAAATCTGCAGTATTTACAGAATGCCAAACGACTGAATCCCAGACAGGCCAGGTGGAGTCTTTTCTTTTCCCGTTTTAATTTCACGATTGCGTACAAACCTGGTTCCTGCAACAGTAGGGATGTTGCACTCTCTAGGTCATTTGACACTCTGGATGAGGAGCCCACTTCTGAACCTGAGCCGATCATTCTGACCTAATGCATTCTTGCCCATTCTACCACCCTGGAGTCAAAAATTCCTCCCGGCAAGACCTTCGTACCCACTGAGCTAAGAGCAAAGATCCTTCATTGGGGACATGATTCCAAGGTGGCAGGTCATGCTGGATTCCTTCGATCCTTCCTATTCATCAGTCACCACTACTGGTGGCCTACGCTCCGTCCAGATGTCAAAGACTACATTAAAGACTGTCATGTCTGTGCCTTTAGTGCTCAATAAGTTCTTTCGCCTTCTCCCTACCACGGTTCCGGTCTCGGAGGATAGTCAGGAGTACGCGGTTAGTCTAATTCTGGACTCCCGGCTCAGTAAAGGCATTCTTCGGTACCATGTGCATTGGAAAGGGTTTGGTCCTGAGGAGAGGCCTTGGATCCCTGCATCTGAGGTATTTGCGTCCCGCCTTGTGAGGAGGCTTCATTTGAGCTTTCCCTCCAAGCCTGGGCCCAGGCGGGGGAGGTTGGAAGCCTCGTAAGAGGGGGGGAACTGTCATGAAGCAGCAGTAACATTTCATGTCCTGTCTGTTTGCTAAACCTCTCTGGCTGTGCTCAGCCTAGCCTCTACTGATCCGCGCTACAGACAAAAGACGTCTACAGCGCGGATCTGAATCTCCAGGTGGACGTCCATAGACGTCCGCCCCTTTACACGCCCCTGCGCGCACTCACAGGCAGCGGCGGCACGCGCGCACGGCCGCCGCACGCTGCGTGGGCGTGCCCGCGGGTCAGTTAGATCTGTTATGTCCTGGCCAACCCATCCCCCCCACAGTTAGAACACACCCAGGGAACATTTTTAACCCCTTCACTGCCCCCTGCAGGTTAACCCCTTCACTGCCAATGACATTTATACAGTAATCAGTGGACATTTAAATTTCTGATCTCTGTATAAATGTCATTGGTCCCAAAAATGTGTCAAAAATGTCCGACATGTCTGCCCCAATATCAAAGTCCCGATAAAAAACGGCATAAATCAATTCCCATAGTTTGTAGACGCGATAACTTTTGCGCAAACCAATCAATAAACGCCGATTGCAATTTTTTTTTACCAAAAATATGTAGAAGAATATAAATCGGCCAAACCCAATGAATAATTTCTTTTTTTATTTTTTATTTTTGGATATTTATTAGAGCAAAAAGTAAAAAATATTGTTCTTTTTTCAAAATTGTCGCTCTTGGTTTTGTTTATAGCGCAAAAAATAAAAACCGCAGAGGTGATCAAATACCACCAAAAGAAAGCTCTATTTGTGGGGAAAAAAGGACATCAATTTTATTTGGGTACAACGTCGCACGACCGCGCAATTGTCATTCAAAATGCGACAGCGCTGAAACCTGAAAATTGGTCTGGGCAGGAGGGGGGTTTAAGTGCCCAGTAAGGAAGTGGCTAGAGACCGTGCACATCTCACCTGTGTGCTAAGTAATCTTCCCTCAGCAGAACTCCACCCCAGTCTCTAATTAGGAACATTATTTAAGACCATTTACTGCAAGCTTAGTTGCTGACCAAAATTGTGTGTTAGGCTTTCAGTGTGTGTGGTTCCTGCTGAATGCTCTTTGTCTGATTCCATTACCGACCTTTGCTTGTCCGTGACCATTCCTGTCTGCTTGTTACCCCAACCTTGGCTTATTTGTGATTTTTACTGTCTGTTGGTTACCCCGATCTTGGCGTGCTTTACTGTCTGTCCCTGTCTGCTCGTTGCCCTGATCCTTGGCTATCACACTGACCATTCCTTGTTGTCCTGTACTGCTGCTACCTCTCTATCCACCAGTAGTGAGCGTGAGCTGGGAGACCCCAGGGGCCACGACCTGGAGCCAGTTGCAGCCAAGTCCATCCTCCCCTCTAGAGGCTCTGGTGAACACCTGCTGGCTCATAGACTCCACGCCCTGGGGAACCCTATGCTCTAGCTTCTTGCAAATCTGTGTCAGTGCTCCAGTGGTCCTGCTTCCATCACTACCCAGAGTTCCATTCGCAGCAGTCAGCTAAGGGTCCACAACCTTAGCGGTGCGCCCCTAACCCTAGAGGTGCGCATCTGTCATCTGCCGTCAGGTGACCTGACACTTTATTTACTGTATGTTATCTCATGCAGGGGTTAAAGAGGGGTTAAAAGCGCCCGTGTTGGGCACTTCTGAAGCCCTGGCCATTCATTCCAATGGCAGGGGCGGTTTAGGAGCGCAGTGTATACACCGCCCCAAAGATGTTGCTTGCAGGACTTTTTTTCCTGTCCTGCTAGTGCACCGCCCCAGTGTGAAAGCACTCAGGCTTTCACACTGGGGCTGCAGAGAAGGCAGTTTTCAGGCGCTTTACAGGTGTTATTTTTAGCGCTAAAGCGCCTGAGAACTGCCCCAGTGCGAAAGGGGTCTCAATGTATTCGTTTTGGAGGACATTTACAGTATAGATTCACTTTAGGGGTACCTTAAAATGAAACTGCTGGGGGGGGGGCATGGTCTGGTTATGGAAGCATATAGAGCACACCCACTTAGCTCTCAGACAAATCTCACTTATTTTATCCTATATTGATAGCAAACCCTCACCTGCAGCCTGATTACTAAGAAGAAACCCCAAGGTGTCCAAACCACCTCTAAGACTGCTATGGTTTGTGCCCAACACACCAATTAACAAACCACACCTGTCCCAATATGGTGCCTGAGGGGCAGAACACATCGCAGGACTCTATAGGAATCCCCGCCCACAACACAAGCTTAAGGCCCCTTTCACACTTGTGCGACTTGTCCTGCGATTTGCAGTATATAAACTACAGTAGAGAAAAGTCAGGTAATCAATTTGGCTCTGTAGTCTAGCAGAGCTGTGTAAATCTCAGGACTGGATGATATAAAGACACCTCCCGTGCATGTTTTTAACTGTGTATTTTAGATGTTTGCCTTGAATTCAGTTTTTAGAAATGTGTATAAAAATGTAAGATCTCAAAATGCAGCAGTTTGCTGCCCCTGTAACATTTTTTCTCCTTAAGCCCCAGCCTATGTGACTTTTATACAGGTTCAGACCTGCTAAAGATGTCATATACAACTTTTAATGTGGTATCTTATTTTAACAAATGCAAAGGAAATGGACAAAAGGCTAACATATTCAGAACCAGGGACATGTGACTTCCTGAATACTTACTGAAATCTAAAGCAAAAGTATTCCCCAGATATTGTACTACTTCAAAGGGATAAATCTCTGTGGACTGTCCATCAAACTTCGATTAAATTCACGTGGCAAAATGTCAGGTTTTTCTCATTTTTCCCATCGCTGTCTCTTTGACAAGACAAAAGGCATATTTGAAAAAGTTCAGCCTGTACACTTTTCTGTTCAGTTCAAATTTGGGTTCAGCTGTGTCTAGGCTTTTTCCATTCTGTTTCATTATCACCCTCTCCATTTGAAGCTCTCAGTGATGATGTTACTTTAATATTAAAGCTTCAGGGCATATAGCTTAAAAAAAATCACAACTTTCCTTGGCCTTTATTTTTAATTGAAATGGACAGCTTGGCTATAGAGCATTATCTGCAATGTGAAATATTAGAGCACATTTTCACCAATAACCTCATCAGTGCTTCTCTCCTGAGACTGCCTTCAGATGGACTGTGCAAGATCCACAATTACCTGCTGCAGCCATTACTGTACTAGAGGACCTTGTCCATAGCTATCATCAAAGCTGGACTAAGGCTAAGGATTGAAAGGGAGAAACCATCACTTCCAGGACTCCTTGTTCTTCTTTACGCTAAAGATAGTTCTTAATGACATTGGCTGTATGTTTGGGGTCATTGTCCTGCTGCAGAATAAATTTGGGGCCAATCACATGGCTCCCTGATGGTATGGCAGGATGAATAAGTATCTGACTGTATTTGTCAGCATTGAGGACACCATTGATCCTAACCAAATCTCCAACTCCATTTGCAGAAATGCAGCCCCAAACTTACAAGAAACCTTGCATCACTGTTGCCTGTAGACACTCATTATTGTACCGCTCTCCAACCCTTTGGCAAACAAACTGTCTCCTGCTACAGCCAATAATTTCACATTTTGACTCACCAGTCCAGATCATCTGCTGTCATCTGCACCCCAATTCCTATCTTTTCATGCATAGTTGGGTCACTTAGCCTTGTTTCCACGTCAGATGTATGGCTTTATGACCACAATTTTTACATAAGGACAACTTCTGGCCAGACTTCTCTGGACAGTAGATGGGTGTCCCTGGGTTCCACTGGCTTCCACCAGTTTTGTGCTGATGGCACTGCTGGACATCTTCCAATGTCAAAGGGAACTAAGCATGGTGTGTCTTTCATCTGCTGTTTTAAATTTCTTTGGCCATTGCACATTTCTTTGTGCTTCTTCAAAAGAGCTTGAACAGCACATCTTGAAACCCCAGTGTACTTTGAAATCTTTGCCTGGGAGATATTTTGCTGATGCAGTATAACTGCATTGTGTCTTGTTGCTGTGCTCAATCTTGCCATGGCGTATGACCTGTGGCATTCAACTGTTTTCCACAACCTCACCTTAGTAGCAGAGTTTGGCTGTTCCTCGCCAGTTTTAAACATACTACACAGCTCTTTGTTTCAGTTAATAACTGTGTTTTAATTTACATATGAAATGGATGATCATTAGCCCCTACTTGGTATAATTGGTTAATCATACACCTGACTCTAATGCAGCAAAATCCCTTACTTTGTGCAAGTGTACAAAGTGTGCAAGTGTAAGAATTGATGCTAATTGAATCCAAAGGCTAGTCACACCAAATATTGATTTGATTTAGATTTTTCTTATGTTTTCTCACTTTGCATTTTGTAAATTGATAAAAAATAAACAATTTGAATATATATGTGTAAAAGCATTTCTTCACACCTGCCTAAAACTTTGTACAGTACTGTGAATACAGTAAGTACACAGCATTAAATACAAGAATCATCTAATCTTCCGGGCCACTAATTAAAGTCAATTCCTGAATAATAGGGTGCCCCTTAATGGGTTCCCCAAAACAAACAGGCAGCTCTTGTATCTTTTAGAGTTCTGCCAGCACTCTGCCTTTTCACCCAGCAGAAGGTTTCAACAGCAGAGAAGAGAGCCCTAAGCATTAGTCAACTCACAGCTGGGAATAAAGATGAAATCTGGCTACCAGATAAGATGCGGACTAAGGAATGAAAGCTTTAGCCAACCCAAAGCTCTACAAAGTCTCTAGGATTCAGCACCCAGCACAGAGCTTATTAAGATTCTGATTCGAACAACAAGTTGATTTTCTGCATATTAGCTTTAAACCCAGGAGCCCCTCACAATGTGTAAGTGACACATATGCATCTTCCATATTCCTGCCAGACAATGCCTCACAATCTCATAGTATATAATCATAGTTGATTAAATATCAATAAAATTTTCCCTGAATAAAACTTACTGTCCTTTATTTTTGCTTTCTCTTTTGTATTTGAGAATGTTGTTGGTACTGTGTACCTGTTTTGTTTTTCGGGAAGCCTGCCCCTAAATGAGTTGGCTACCTGTCCTTTGTTTGTTTTATACTTGCTGAAAACTAATAAAGAGCTTGCTATTAAAAAAAAAAAAACTTACTGTCCCTTTTGTCCATATATGAATAACTGAATTGAAATACCCTACAGAGACTAACTATCCTTGTATAATCCATAGTTTATGATCCTTGGACCAAAAGACAGCTGGGCAAACTCTATTAGATAAATCTAATCGCACACCCATTACAGTCTCATATCATAAATTGCCCAAATATCATTGGCTATCAACATGCATTCTTAAAATAAACTGATTTTTTTGTCCATGTAGGGATTGCATGTGAGTTATTTTCTAACGTTAATCCATGATATATCCGATTGCACTTTGGGGGTTTCAAGAAGGAATTAGTTTCCCCTGGCTGGAGCAAATTGGATCAGGCTCTATTGTTTATTTTGCCTTTCTCTGGATGAGCTATCTGTATTAAATAGTTTATATGGAGGTTTTCTATTTGAATGTGTTGGTTTTCTTTTTTTTTTTCTCTGTTGGTTGAACTGGGCGGGACTTGTGTCTTTTTTCAACCTGATTAACTATGTAACTGTGTAATTAGCTATGTTCATTGCATACCAGGGCACAGGTTGCATATTATCCACCAGATGTAATGCACGAAAAAGCCAGCTCCAAGAATCTAGATTTTTTAACAATTTTTCCAAGTCAGGTGACACCTTGTCCCTGGGACAGGAAGTTAGTTTCCCCAATGTGCACAAAGATAGCAATAAAAACCCAACAATGGTTCTAACTCTTCCCATCTCTGTTCAATACTAAAAAAAAATTGAGTGGAGTTCATCTGCAAAGTTAAACCCCATACACACTGTACAACTTTTGTGGTCTGATTTCCTTCAGATTTATCAAAACTAGGTAGTGCAAGGGCCTACCTGATTGCATACAAATTGAAACTCTTAAGGTTCGACCTCACATTATATGGTTTTAGTAAATCTAAAGAAAAAAAATCTAAAGGAAATTGTATAGTGTGTATCCAGCTTTACCCTAAGCAAAGCTCTGGCACTTACATTGAGGGACTGAGGTTACAGTACTTGCCTCCACACAGCCAGTAGGGCACCCCGTTATAGTTATGGCTATATAAGATGACAGGGGGGTAGGAGAGTGTGAGAAAGTTCCAATTGTACCTAAAAGTGTCAGAGTTTTGCCTGTTCATAACAGTCCAAATTGAGCCGTAGCAGAAGAGTCACTTTAAGTAAAAACACTGGTGTTTTTCTTTTATAGTTGGACGAGGGGCCTCCTTTAAAGGAAATTTAAATGTTGCTAAAAATATTAAACAGAAAAGCAGAAATGCATCTGAACATTTCAAATGCTGTACTTCTTAAACACTATAATTCACTGCGTTGGGTATTTAAGTGTGAAAAGAATAAAAGTGTATGGAAATGAGTAGAGTGGGGGGTGGTGGAGGAGAGAACACAGGAGGTTTCCATATTAGCATAATTTCAAAGCAATGTACTGTTCCCAGCTCGACACAAGATGCTGATAGATTTTATTTTCTATTTTATTTTCTTGCCCCACCACTTGAACCACAGAAAAGCATTACACATAATATAATACAGGTCCTCTGCTAGGCCATGCATAACACGTCATTTGTTATTCTGGCCATACATATTTAAGAAAAAAATAAAATGGTAATAAAAAAAGGTACCGGTGTTCAGTGAATAACCTAAAAATGAACACATTTTCATATCCCACTGGCAAAATACTTCATTACTTCCTAGGGAATTTAGGATCTAAAACCGCTTTAAGAAAAGTAGCTTATGGCTCTGATATTTAACTAAAATCAAGAAATTGTTCCATAAAATCCCTTTTTAGGATTCTGACAGATCACCCTAACTAGCTGTACAAAATCCCTTTGGATATGTTCCACATCTAGAGATATTAAAGACGAAAAAATTGCTTACTCCTTGCTTTAGGGATTGAAGAGAATGTTGTAATAAAAAAAAAAAAGTTGTGTTATACCAGAGAAGGCTGAGAAAGATTTGGGATATGATACTGCAAGATCTACACAACAATGACATTGAGCTATTGTGCTGCCATGGTAACAGTTTAAGAACAGTGCTATCTGCGCTCGGTGCAAGAATAAATGAACAATAATGTTAATCAATAATCATGACAGCTGCACTCACAATAATGTTGCACTGTCTTAAAGTCTTAAATTATGTTCATAACCTCATGTAAATTATATTAAAATACAGTGCTTGATAAAGTGCATAAGTGCTGAAACAAATGCTAAATACAAACAATAAATATATAAAGGTAAATTCATCCAATATTAGTGAGGATAAAGTTCACAAAGTCCGTGCTGTCAAGCATAATCTGAAAAAATGCAAAATCCACCAGGAAATAGGAAAATATAGGAAAGTAAAAGAATTCCAATGTGATTATTTGAAAGTAGTGCTCAACACATACACATTCTTATTTCTGTAGTGCTACAAGTGGTCACCAATCAGTGCTCCGCTCCAAGATGAAAAAAAGAACTTCTTACCAGGTGATGAGACCGTTTAAGGGTCTAATCTTGCCTTAGGAAGCTCATCCCTCACTGTGGGTATGGAGTATGTCTCCCTTTAAAACAGCTTGGTATGGAGCAGATAAAAAGAAGAAAAGCTCATTGCACAATGTCCTCTATTAAAAACAATGTATTAAAAGACATCTACGTACAAGTCTGAAGAACAAAGAGGTATTCAATACAAATATTCGTCCAGCGTCCCGGTGGGCGTGCTGACGTCACCGATTTTGCCTCCGCTCGACGTACGTTTCATCATATTAGACCAGCCTTTCTCAACCGTTTCAACACCGAGGAACCCTTGAAATAATTCTCATACCCTTAAGCTTGACCATTACATATACCAACACAGGGGATGCCCCGGCAAATTCGAGAAACTATGGGCGCCGTGGCTGGACACCCCTGGGTTGAGCCCATTAGAACTGGTTGGTCAGCGGCTGCTAACCGGCCTTTAAAGACTACAGGCCCTCAAAGACCTCAGGCTCCTCGGTATGAGGGGGGCGGGGTGGGATAGGAGTACGAAGCCGGGGTGGATAGCCGGTTACAAGGGGTGGAGAAAAGGGAAGAAAGGAGATGGAGGTAACAAATGTTTCTGGTTTTCTTTTTATTTCTTGTTTTCATGTCTTTCTTTCTCTTCCCGTTTGAAGAAATGGTCGAATAATCAATATAGTTGTGTTAGCTTATATACAGCGAAGGAGACTCTTTGACAGTAACTGCCACCTTAATTAAAGAAAATGTTAACAAACTGATAACTTGTAAGCCTTATTATCTAACTACACTGACAAGATGTACTTCAAGTTGTAACGGTTTCATATATGCCTTATCTTATTCTGTATTGTCTATTTGTCAATAAACACCAGTTTGATTTAAAAAAAATGAAATAATTCTCCGGTCTCTGGGAACCCCTGCTAAAAATGAAAAATTTGTGTGATGGTCAATGGGAAGAATGCCCCTTACACTTGGGGTCATTAGGAAGAATTACCCCCTTAGGCACCATTCACACAGGGGCGACTGTCGCTCCGACTTGGGTAGCCTCAAGTCGCCCCAGGTCGCTTGACATCTGAAATCCCATTGAAATGAATGGGAGCCGTCTTAATGTACACTACTGAAGTCGGAACGACTTCAGAAAAAGTTCCTGTACTACTTCTAGGCGACTTCTATCCGACTTGTGCCCATAGAATTGAATAGAAGTCGCCTCCAAGTCGGATCCCCCATCTAAATAAAAGCGACTTTGTAGTGAAAAGAATAGAATTTATTTTTAGGCAACCCCCTCCCTCCCTTTTCTGATTGGTCAAGGCAAAGTCTCCTGGAAAAAGTCGTGTTGTAAAGTCGCCTCAAGTCCCTGGAAGTCGCGCTGGAAGTCGCGCTGAAAGTCGCGCTGAAATTGCCTAGCAAAGTCGCGTCAAAGTCGGGTCGCCCCTGTGTGAATGCAGCCTTACAGATAGCTAAAAAGATCAATGGTATCATTGGGAATTTATCTGAGAGATAGAAATTGACCATTGCTCAATGGAACCCCTAGCAACCTCTGGATGAACCCTAGGGTTCCATGGAACCCTGGTTGAGAAACCCTGTATTAGACGTTGTCAAAGGGACAATGGGGGGAAATGTGCACGTGATGGTAACAGGGCTGCCAATTGTCTAAAAATGTATGGACAGACTTTAAAAAACATAGTTTAAGGGCCCATTTACACTATGTGCAGTTTCCTTCTTTGAGAAAAAACACAGGTAACTGCAATGACACACAGAAAACAATATTTCTGTGTGTCATTCTAAGACCAGAATGCAGTATAACCCTGCATTCCAGAGCAGTGCGCGTGTTCTATTATGCAACATTTTTGCATAATATCGCATTGCTCCGCATGGTCCTGAATGTCACTTCACAGCAAGAGGAGCGCACCACGCTGCTGTGCAGTGACTTGAATGAAGTGTCACTTTGTGCACTTTATGTAAAGTAGTTGTGTTTTTAAAAAAAGTGCATCACACCACCCCCTGTTGCACGGCTCTGCAGCCCAAAACACTGTTTGGTAAGCAGAGGTTTGGGCTGCAGGGCAGTGGGAATGGTCCCTAAAGCCCAAATGATTTATCAGTTAAAGTTAGCTAAACATATTTCAAGTGTGTTTAAACAAAAGGTGTGCAAAGTCTTCACAGCTCATAGTTTATAGAAAACAGCCACAGCCTAAGAACAAATACCTGTACCCTGCCAGCATGCTGGAGAAAAGGGTTCCTTGTTCTCTGTATTAAAGCAGTGGTCTCTCTATAGAGGTTTAACATGCCACCGGTGAAATCAAGTCAGGTCAACAGGGAGGATGAGCTTTGCAGAGCTATATAGGCTTGACTCAGCGGGGGGTATAGCAGACCTCTGCAGAGAGACCACTGCTTCCACAAAGAGAGGGCCTCACTTTTCAGCATGCTGACAGGAAACAAGATTTTCTACTTTTTGTTATGCACCTAGAATGTACTTAGTAGATTTAGGATGACAGCTCAACTCCAACCAGATTAGGGTAGGTTTGTAACCCCTGTCAGGTTTTTATTGCTGTCTGTGACTACTCTGGAGAGACTTTCCCTTGGAGCTTGATTTGCTAACGCAAATGCACAAGAGCAGGGATAAATCGGTATGGTACACTTGAATTCCAGGCCTGCATGCTCTGTTTATGCATAACGTGAATAGGAATATCTGAACCTATTTAGCTGATCATCCATTAATGCTCAATGTGCACAGTATGGTCCTAGTTTGCTGTGAACATCAAAATGTTGTTTCTTTTGTTCCTTCTGTTCTGTAAAGTTCACTACAGAATGCGCACATCAACAATTTGCTTTAAAATGATTCACATTTTTAAAAAGTGACCAGCTAGCTAAGCAATGAAATGTGCAAGCACCAAGCTAAACAGCATGTCAAAAAGCCCTTCACACTATACTGATGTAGGAGTAAACGTCAGCATTGGAGCTCCCTATAGAGCCTATTATACATGTGTGAAGAGCACTTAACTGAAAACTTTTAAGAATACAGAAAGCAAATAAAATATAAAATTTACCGTTGAATCAAACATCCCTGTAATTAATGATTACCATGTTTTCCAAGCCCAATATTCCCCCAGTACCTGTATGCTCTTCCATATTTTTATTATTGCATTAAAGTAAAGAAATATGAATACTGACCACTAGATGGGTCTCTCAATGTAAGAATGTATACACTTTATCCCTCTTAGCACCTATTATGATAACAGCTACACAATGTTTTCTATTGGTTGACAGACTTTTGCCCACTTTTGTATAAAAATGTGTTTTTGTTGTTGTCTGTGTACCCATTGGGGAGATTTATCTTCTATTTCTGTCACTTGTCATTAATTAACTTACTTGTGAGAAAAAGCAGTAAAGTAAAGCCATTGGGGGCAATTTACTAAAACTGGTGCAGCTGTGCAAAGAAACCAATCAGTTACTAGGCTTTAGCCCTCGTTCACACTGACGTTCCGCTTTATGCAAATTCACCATTTTCTGACCTTATGGTGGAAATCTAGAAATGATTATGTAGGCATCACCCCTTATGAAAAATGGTGTTCGGAAACTGAGGATCAAAGAGGTGGTATCACTTTGATGTATGCATCACTGACGGAGAATGCAGATAAACCTCCCTATGCGAGGAGATGGGAGAGAGATCTGGAGGTAGATTGGGAAGCAGACAAATATATCCCTGAGGGAGGCCAATCTAAAGGTTTTTATCCGTTGGTATTTGGTTCCTACCCAGTTAGCAGCTATGTATCCAAGTTCCTCCAGCCTCTGTTTTAGAGGATGTGGGCACTTGGGCTCCTTCCTCCATACATGGTGGGAATGCCCACGTATTCGAGGCTTCTGGAACAAGGTTTTCCACGTGATTCGTAAGATCTCGGGTCTTTCAATCCCTCAGAATCCAGAAATAGCTCTCCTCAATTATAAACCTGATGGGCTTTCCAAAGCACTTAATAAACTTACCCACTTTATTTTGTTGGGTGCTAAGATTACAATAGCCAAGTCTTGGAAGCGTCATTTGCTGAGGCTAAACAAAAAATTTCTTGGATCATGGTACAGGAAAGGCTTGCAAATATTTTTTTGGAAACTTCAACTAAATTTGACCTAGTCTGGGCTCCATGGAAGAACTACCTTAAGCTTCCCTCGTGACCTACACTTTCCTATCCTCATGCCTTAATTTTCTGGTGCCCCTTTTCCTTTTTCTTAACCTCTTCTTCTACTTTTTCTAAGAACACTACTTCATTATCTTTGGTTTGTCAGTCTGTCCATCCCCGTTAGCTGGGGTCTGGTAATGAGAGGTAATGCTCATTCCCGAATATGTGGCTGGAGCTGGGGGGTTACTGCTTTCCTATTTTGTATATTATGCCTGGGTTTTGGTTTTAAAGGTAACTCCTCCTTCTTATAGACTTGAAAATGATATGCCAACCAAAGTTTTTGTTTGGATAACGAGGTTAGGAGCGTGGAGGGTTGCAGTCTGTCTCTCCGGCCACAGTTTGATCCCACTTGGGGTGACCGGTGAGATGACGCGGCCTCTTTTGCTCTAAAAATTTCACTAGTTGTTGACATCAGCCCGTGTTTCATCATTTACTATGTACGTGAATATTTTTCTGTCAGACTCAGACTAACTTCAGTTTTCTTTTTCTTAAATTGATAATCTTCAATAAAAATTTATTGAAACGAAATTGTGCGAGTTCAGCTGAACTTGCACGATTTAAAACCCACATTTCAGTGTGAGTTCAGGGGTGATTTGAAAGGCATCTTTGTGGGTTCATACACAGATGTCTACTGAAATCGCCCCCAAAGTCGCCAAAAGTAGTGCAGAAACTTAGACTCCAAAAAGTCGACATCGCGCCGATTGGGAAAGTGCCATTGCCTTCAATAGGCTGAAATTTGACATGTCAAATTGCACAGATGTGAGCAGGGGCTTATTATCAAAGCTTAATTGAAAAAGCTGAAGTTAGAAGCTGATTGGTTACCATGCACAGCTGAACCCGTTTCTGTGTGCACCAGCAGAGCCTGCATATCTAATAGGCACACATGCCTGCTCTCATCTACTAACTATATACACAATATTCTCAAAAGTATTGGGACATCTGCCTCTACATGTACATGTACTTTACTGGCATCTCAGTCTTAGTCCATATGGTTCAATATTGAGTTGGCCCGTCCTTTGCAGCTATAACAGCTTCAATTCTTCTGGGAAGGCTGTCCACAAGGTTTAGGAGTGTCTATGGGAATGCTTGACCAGAAGAGCATTTGTGAGGTCAGGCACTGATGTTGGATGAGAAGGCCTGGCTCGCAGTCACCGCTCTAATTCATCCCAAGGGTGTTCTATCAGGTTGAGGTCAGGACTCTTTGCAGGCCAGTCAAGTTCCTCCACCCCAAACTCGCTCATCCATGTCTTTATGGATCTTGCTCTGTGCACTGGTCCAAATCATTTGGTGGAGGGGGATTATGGTGTGGGGTAGTTTTTCAGGGGTTGGGCTTGGCCCCTTAGTTCCAGTGAAGGGGACACTTAAGATGTCAGCATACCAAGACATTTTGGACAATTTCTCGCTCCCAACTTTGTTGGAACAGTATGGGGAAGGCCCTTCCTGTTCCAACATGACTGCGCACCAGTGCACAAAGCAAGGTCCATAAAGACATGGATGAGTGCGTTTGGGGTGGAGTACTGACCTGAACCCGATAGAACACCTTTGGGATGAATTAGAGTGGAGACTGTGAGCCAGGCCTTCTCATCCAACATCAGTGCCTGACCTTACAAATGTGCTTCTGGAAGAATGGCCAAACATTCCCAGAGACACTCCTAAACCTTGTGGACAGCCTTCCCAGAAGAGTTGAAGCTGTTATAGCTGCAAAGGGTGGGCCAACTCAATATTGAACCCTACGGATTAAGACTGGGATGTCATTAAAGTTCATGTGCGTGTAAAAGCAGGCGTCTCCATACTTTAGACAATATAGTGTATAACTACAAGCTATTTCTAGAAGCAAGTTTGAAAAAAATATTAACAGACATTGATAAGATCGCAAAAATCTCTTACACCTTTATCTAAAATAACTCTTAATTTGAATAGACAGGTTGTAAAGGGTTGGATTTACAGTATGATACTCATTGAATCACCACGTTATACCAACACCTCCTACACATCATGCAGATTTTGTAACTTGACAGCTCCAATAAGTGTCAGTTATATCGGCTTGTCTTGAGCAGAGAAGTTGATTTGTTACACAGGTGTGATACGGGTCATGGCATATTTAGGGTAGGCAGAATGAAATGTAACAACTACTAAGTGGCCATAGTTTTGACAGCAATAAATGCACATTTACATTCATTGTAAACACCTTACTCTGAGTTATCAGCACCTTTTATGCCATTCTACCAAATCAACACAATTTCAACCTGTGACACCAAAGCTGCTACTACTGTTACAAAGCAGTATATGTGAAATCTGTGAATAAGGACATCAGGAGGTAATTGATTATCTAGAAGCAAAAGGCTGCTCATTTAGTAGCTAAATGTATATATTCATGTGACGTATGCGCATGTGTGTGTGTGTGCACGCGCATGCGTGTGCAGCCTAGCTGTTTCACCTGCCAAACAATTTGTATTTCAAAACATTCTCTCTTGAGATTTACAAACAGCACAGCCACAATGGTGACCTGATATTTCTCTAACAGTAAGTTAGAGATTTCTCTAAGTAACACAGCTAGGTCACATCCCAGCCACCAGTCTGTGACTGGGCAGTGAAGACACAGCAGCAGCACAGATGAAAGTCATCTCTTTGTTTACGTAGTGCAGGCTGTGCTGCCTGTCAAGCTCGGCGCACAGCGTTAAAATTGCTGCTCCACAATGCACAGCATTGCAGCTGCGGCAATGTGTACCACTCTGAGCAGTACCATTTCCGCTTGTAGGCAGGCAGTTGGGGGGCAGTAACAACACAAATCAATTCACTGAGACAGCAGAGAAAGGGGGCGGGCCAGGCCTCAGCTCCATGTCTGAATGGACACCGGGAGCTGCTGCTCAGCTTGGGTGCACCCATAGCAAGCTACTTGCTGTGGGGGGCACTCGACAGGAGAGAGGGGCCAGGAGCGCCGAAGAGGGACCCGAGAAGAGGAGGAAAACCACTACACAAAGCAGGTAAGTATAACATGTTCTTTATTTTTAACGAAAAATAATAGAGTTAAGCATCACTTTAAAGTGGAGCACCACCCAAAAGGTGAAGCTCCGTTTGCTGCCTCCTCCCCCCCTTCAGCTGCCACATTTGGCACCTATTGGGGGGGAAGAGTACCTGGTTCTGAATTTGAAACCCCCCCCGCAGCCGCCCCTTTCAGAAAACGCAGCACGATTCGCACATGTGCAGTAGGAAACCAGCTGTGAAGCCGCTTTCAGCCAAGGAAGCTGCTATTTTGGCCTCTGTTTAATCTTCAACTGCCATGATGCTGCACATGTGATTAATTATGACACCAGCCATTGGATGGATTGACAGTTTGATTGAGAACACATTCAATGTGATAGTTACATTCCCGACATAAGCCGGGAATGTAACTGTTTTCTGCAACTGTTAAATTGATTGGTTTACTTCCACTTTCACTGACGGTTTCCCTTAGCCAAGATGGCGGCGCCAGCACCCGAGAGCTGATTCAAGAATCGACTTGAGTGAGGACCCCGCTGGATGTCTGGATAGGTAAATGCCCTAATAGTAAAAGTCAGCAGCAACAGTATGTGTAGCTGCTTAGTTTTATTTTTTTATTTATTTTATTTTTGAGGGGGGGCAGACCTCCTCTTTATGTAGCAGCAGCTGAGGTAGTGGGGATGAGATACTACTGTACAAACAATGCTACTACCTAGTTATGTGTTGTTGGCAGTGGCGTAATATCCATGTGTGCAGGGTGTTCACTGCACACGGCCCCCAAAGGGGGGACCCACTGTGACCGGCCCTACACACATGGATGATTGTCCCTTGAAAGCCGGGGATGATCGGTGTGGCGGAGGGACAGTTGCAAGCCCCGATCTCCCTGTATGACTTTTCAGATGCTTCTCCTCCTCTCCCTCCCACAGCTGTCAGCTGAAATGCCATATAGGGAGATCGGTGCTTGCAACTGTCCCTCCGCCTCAGTGCCGCACCGATCATCCACCCAATGTCCACTGTGTCCTCCTCCTCCTTCAGCCCCATTTTCTCCGGCCCCCTGTCCTCCTCCTCCACCCCGCTGTGTGCTCCTCCTCTGCCCCCCCCATCCCCCCTCATTCGGCTCCCTCCTCTCGCTGTTGTGGGGATGTGAGGATAGATAGCGGAGGAAGGGGACGATAAATATGTAATTTACCGGCCCCTTCCTTTTCCAAATTGGACATAGAGAGCATTTGCTATCGATCGCTCCTGTGTCCTGTGATAACTGAGCAGAGTAACCTGTGTGTTACTCTGCTTCAGTTTATGAATAGACGGGAGCCACTGTCAACTGTCCATTCATCCTCAATGCCGAGACTGCAGAGAAAGGAACTGGGGAATCTGTGTCCTCAGTCCCTTTCTCTGTCTCAAATGGAAGATGTCGGAGTCTGTTTAGATCCGTGATATCTCACCAAATCCCACAACAGGGCTGATAAAAAAGATTGCAATAAATATTACAAAATTAAATTGTATAAAAATGCTAAAAAATAAAATTGAGTAAAAATAATATAAAATAAAAAACTACTGACACCCCCCACCCCTCTCACCCTACCGACACTGTCCACAGTCCCAACCCCCTCCCCCCCAAAAAGCATTGTGAGAAAAATGAAAAACAAATTAAATTGTAAAGAAAAATACTTAATAGTGAAAAAACTATTGACACTGTCCACTGCCCTACTGACAACGTCTGCTGCCTCATAATCGCCCACTACCATACACTCCTCTCCTACACATACTACTCACCTCCATACACTCTGCACTCCTCTCCTGCACATACCACCCACCTCCATACACCCTGCACTCCTCTCCTACACATACTACACACCACGATACACTCCATACTCCTCTCCTGCACATACTACCTACCTCCATACAGTCCGCAATCCTCTCCTGCGCATACTACCCACCGCCATACACTCCGCACTCCTCTCCTGCACATACTGCCCACCACCATACACTCCATACTCCTCTCCTGCACATACTACCCACCTCCAAACACTCTGCACTCTTCTCCTGCACATATTACCCACCTCCATACACTCAACACTCCTCTCCTACACATACTACCCACCTCAATACTCTCTGCACTCCTCTTCTGTACATATAAACCCACCACCATGCACTCCATACTCGTCTTCTACACATACTATCCACATTCATACACTGTGCACTCCTCTTCTGCACATACTACCCACCTCCATATACTCTGCACTCTTCTCTGCACATACTACCCACCTCCATACACTGCACACTCCTCTCCTGCACATACTACCCACCTTCATACACTCCATACTC
Organism: Glandirana rugosa; assembly: GCA_018402905.1. Classification (NCBI taxonomy): domain Eukaryota; kingdom Metazoa; phylum Chordata; class Amphibia; order Anura; family Ranidae; genus Glandirana; species Glandirana rugosa. The sequence goes on along the minus strand of BLSH010433795.1, from coordinate 2,536,797 downwards.
CTCTCCTGCACATACTACCCACCTCCATACTCTCCGCACTCCTCTCCTGTACATACTACCCACCTCCATACACTCCACACTTCGCTCCTGCACATACTACCCATGACCATACACTCCATACTCCTATCCTGCACATACTACCCACCACCATACACTCCATACTCCTATCCTGCATATACTACCCACCTCCATACACCCAACACTCCTCTCCTACACATACTGCCCACCTCGATACTTTCCGCACTCTCCTGCACATATAAATCCACCACCATAAACGTCATACTCGTCTTCTACACATACTACCCACACCCATACACTCTGCACTCCTCTCCTGCACATACTGCCAATCACCATATAGGTCACACTCCTCTTCTGCACATACTACCCACCTTCATATACTCAGCACTCCTCTCCTGCACATACTACCCACCTTCATACACTCCAAACCCCTCTCCTGCACATTCTACCCACCTCCATACACTCCAAACCCCTCTCCTGCACATTCTACCCACCTCCATACACTCCGCAATCCTCTCCTGCTCATACTACCCACCACCATACACTCCATACTCCTCTCCTGCACATACTACCCACCGCCGTACACTGCACTGCACTGTACATTCCCTATTTAACATTACCCCATTCTGCACTATTTAAGTAATCTCAGACTTTATTAAACCACACCCCTTTAAGCCACAACCAATATTTCACTCAATTTAAGCCACATTCACATATTGCTTTTTTTTTATCGATGCCTGGGGCCCACTTTTTATGTTGCACACGGGCACCCTCATTTCATGATACGCCCCTGGTTGTTGAAATACTGTTCTCATGACCCCATGTCTGGCTCCCTTGCCTGCTCCATCTGTCTCCTACACTCTCACTTTATTCTCTCCCAGAGACTTGTGTTTGAGTTCTGCCCTCACCACCACGGTGTCTGTCAGGCATTTGTCACTTCTCTTCTCTTGTCGCTGAGACAGAGCCAGACACAGCAGCCATAGCCAGGTTATACACTGAGCGTGGCAGCTATACCCTAAAGTGGCTTAGAGGGAGAAGGAAGGAGTTGGGGAGAGGCAGGGGCAGGAGGAGCAACTTTTATCACAGCCTTACCTGCACTCAGCCCAGCTCAAGCATTAACCAGCTGATGTTGGATCTGTGCAGTTCATAAGCAACTGGATTTAGGATTTTTTTACTGGCATTGCTTCTGTCCACAGACAATTACAGATGAGAGCAAAAACGCCCTTTTTTAATGAACCTGTCCATAAATTAACAGATGGTTGGCAACCCTGGTCCAACATTTTCTTTTAATTTTTTTAAAAATAGATTTCTTAAAGTGTATGTAAACCCTAACAATGAACTTCCCTTTTTTTCTCCCATTTGCTCTGTTAATTATACCATTGAACGTGTTTTGTTATATCTGTTTATTAAGTACAAAAACTACCCATTGATCCTGCCAGAAATCCAGTGAGCTTCTAATATCCTGTTTTTAGTTTTTATTAGCACTGTTCCTAGTTCTCTCTGTGAACTACAGAACACCTCCCCTATGTTATGAAGATAAGTAGGGGGGGAATTCTGTCATGTCATGTATGTGGTGTCATCCTAGGACAGGAAGTGTGTTAACCACTTCCCGGCCGTATAACTTAGATATACGGCGGCGAAGTGGCACGGCAGCACTGGATCACGTACCTAGTGATCTGACACTTCCGAGTCCTGTGCGCGCATGCACACTGCCAGTCGTCCACTCCCGCTGTGATTATACACAGCAGGAGCTGATCAGCAGGCACCGCAGGCTCGATGTCCACAGGCACCTGCCGATCCTTTGGTACAGAGGAAGAATGGCGATCGGCGTCCTCTCAGTACAGAAGGCATGGATCCTGTGGTCCTGCAAAGCACTCATATTTTCTTTAAAAATATTACATCCTGTACATTAACGATTCTCAAAGAGTATGCAAATATTTGAGCAAAACTCTAAATCAAAAACTTTTTTTTTTAATCAGTGTTAGATGATTTTAGATTAGCATGCAGTGATGCATGCTGATGTGAAATTTAGTTAAACGGGGAAGGTCCACTTTAATGGCAGCTTCATCATGTGAAAATAATGGAAATAAGCCTAAAAAAAAAGAAAAATGAATGCAGCCACCTCATCTAAGGAATTAAAACCTGCAAACTATAAAAAAAAAAAAAAACATTTGTCTTGAATTTACATATGCTTTAAGAGCCGGTTCACACTAGTGTGATAAATGAAGAAAAGAGCCGGCACTCCGCATCGGCTGTTACATGAAATTTATTGATAGTAGATCATGTACAAAAATGCACAAACGCATTTTGGCGTGTAGCCTTGTTCACTGCAAATTTCAAAATGCTACAAACAATCAATTAAATACAACACATTTTGAGAATGGGGAATGCTTTGTTCAATCAGGTTTCAGCTTCCATCAGGATTCAATATCTGACAGGTTCTTATGTGTCTTTCACCTGGTCTGTTGGAAAGAATATATAAGCTGCAATTCTGGGGCAAAAGGAGAAAATCTATATGTGCCAAGGTCCATAGCAACCCCAATCAAAAACAAATGAATACAACAACGTTATCTTAAAAGCAAGGAATACAATGGACAACGTAATAGAAACTAAGGAATATGGATACATATCTGTGCAAAACACAGTGCAGTGCTCTACATAACTGATAATTAAACTGATGTTAAAATGCATGTGTATCAGAAATGTAGGGACTGTAAACACAACATTACTGACAATAACTGAACTGATGTTAAATCGTATGTGTGTCAGAAATGTGGGCACTGCAAACACAACATTACTGACAATTAAAGAGGTGTTAGAATGCATGTATGTCAGGAGTGTGGGCAATGTAGACAGGCAAAATGAAAAAGTGTCAGCATTATAAGGTGCAGTAACAATGTGTATAGCGTGCCAACACTACAGGATAAATAAGCAATACGGCATGCTTAGAGAAAATCGACTGGCTGCTATGTTAAACATCATGTTCTCTATTGTGCATTATTTTTGTATTGTGGTGAACAATAACTGTCAAAAAACAGTATTAAATAATACAGAGATAAAGTGCATATGTAAAAATTAGTAGGTATTCAACAATATACAACGTCCAGAACATACAAACATATGTATGCAACCGTCACCAAACAATCTAAAGCAAGAGGTGGAGACATCTATCTGAAAAATAAGTCAAAATCATATCTATGATTCATGCCAAATGGGACTATGGAGATGGAAAATCCACCAGACCTCACGTTCGAGGAGTCTGTGATAAATGTCTCCCCCTCTTGGTGACGCCTCTACCCTTTGGAGACCATACAATTTGAATGAGGACATGTTGCCTTGATGCTGATGTTTAAAATGTTTAGATATGTTTGATAGTCCTTTTTCGGTTTCATATGAGGCACCGTGATAATGCTCGCTGATGCGTTTTCTTAAAGGTCTTGTTGTGGTGCATCCCACATATTTGATGTTTCATGTGGTGCACTCGACTGCATATACCACGTTTTGACTCCCACAAGTAATGTGTTCTTTGATTGGGAAAATTTTGCCTGTGGAGCAAGATTGCACCGATTGTGATTGTTTTGCATGTTTGGTGCAAAATTTGCAGGTGTTGACCCCACAGGCAAATGACCCTGTAGTGTGTAACCAGGTTCTTTTAGTGGGGCGTGAACAAAAAAGACTAGAAGATATCACCTAAAGTGGTAGCCTTTCTACTAGAGAATCTACATCCAGCTATTAGGAAAGGTGTAAGGTCTGGATCTGCTGATAGAACAGGGAGGTATTTGCATATAATATTAGTAATTGATTTATATTCACATGAAAAGGTGGTCACAAATGTGATGGGACAATTTCCCATCTCGATGGCCCATTTGGCCATTGCAGAACGATGCAAAAATTTGGATCTCTCTTTACGATTGGCTATTTGAATGGCTCTGTCTAGGTTGCTTTGTTCATATCTATGAGCTTTTAGTGTAGCAGTTACCTTATTGCATTCTTCCATATATGTGGTGGTGTTTGAGGGTGGCAACTTGTGGCCAATAATATGGAGTTCCCGACGCATTTTTTCCGACAAGTGCGAGTGTGTACATTTCCTGTCAAGGTGTCACCCTCTAGGGTGACATCCAGGAAGTTAATGCTGGACTCTTCACTGTGAACCAATCTGGGGATGTCATCAATTTTACATTAACACCCCCAGTGGTTCGCAGATCTCAGTGTGAACCATTAGGCGATTCAGGTGCAATTCAGGAACCGGCACTAAATCGCAGGGTTTCCCGCATCGCACCAGTGTGAACCGGGACTAACACCTAAAAGACTCAACCCACTAACTTTAACCTACTTTAAGGCTGGGTTCACACTGGTGTGATGTTAGACATTGCATGTGATTCGCACCGCACTGCTGTGCAGATCCCATGTGATGTCTGATTGTAAGGCTGAATTTGCATTGCATGTGCACTAAATGGTGCAGGACCCCTTTTTTTTGGTCCACACTGGAAGTAGATTGCATGGGTGTTCACACCCATGCGATCTGATTCCTGCATCATTTGGCAGTTCGCATTGCGATCTGCGAGCCGATCTGGGGGTGTCATTAACTTTGTATTGACACCCACAGCGGTTCGTATAGGGCAGTGTGAACTGCCTGCCAGAGACATGCAATGCGGGAACTCAAACTAGAATCATGCTGGTTCCCACATCGCAATAGTGTGAACCGAGCCTTACTCCTAATCTAAGCCCTAACAGTATCCAAGTTCTTTTGTTTGCACCAAGAGCCCCTCCACTAACAACAGATAATGGCAAGATCTCATCGCCAGAAAAACCTGCTTGACCAATACAGACAATTCTTAGCACAAACGTTGATAAAAGGATTGAGATATCCACACCAGAATTCATGCTCAACACCCCAGCTTAAAGTTTTACTTTGACTTTTATCAAATTTACATACAAAAAGGTTCTAACCATAAATTTTTATGAATTCCCTCATACTTTGTTAGGACAATGCAGAGTTTTCCATCCGTTTGAACACACTTAGGATTAAAAATTCCTCTAGCTTCAGAAAATGCTGAAGAAATGAGAAAAGACTGCAGGAGGATTGGAAAACATTGCTTTGATGAACAGATCATAGAAATGAAATAGAACCACCGAACCTTTTCTATAATGTGCTCTGGAGCTGCGACCTCTCAAGATTAAAAATCAGCCAGAAATTTATAGACAGGAGTTCCTCCTGGCTGAGGGCTGAAAGTCGAAAACAAAATTCGCAAATGCCCTTTCCAGTGGCTGGTATAGCGTACCCACTTCATATGTTAATTACAAGAGAGGCGCACATCTATCATATACCGGAGTAAAATACAGAGGAATAATTATACCAGTCATGACATATTCTGACTGATAAGATTTATTATCATTGCACCCGAATTTATAGCCTGTTAAGGAAATCTTTCCCTATTAAAATGCCAATAGCAAATCACTTACAAACTGACTCATTCATATGAAAAGGTCGTTTGGCAATAGGATTCATATACTTCTAGAGTCAATTTCAATTTAAACTTCATCTTCATTCACACTAAATCTTTAACACCAAAACAAGATCTGTATTGTAATGGATTCATTGTTGACTCCAAAATTATTTACATGTGGAATGAGATTCCAAGTGTCTCAAGCTTGCTTTAGAGACCTTATCAAGTATAAAATGCTTTCAACAAAGGGCATACTTATCTCTCCTGCACCCAAGTTGCTCAAAGTCCAACATTGTCCGCTGGGAGCGTCGATATCTATGGCCCCCCTCCATGGGTGTCCACAGAAATTTTTCCAGGGGGGGCAACATTTTAAGGTCACCCATGCTCCGCCCCTTTTTGATAATGTCATGAAGGGGAGGGGCTTAGGCATTATCACATAAAGCGCAGGCATGCAAAGGTTTGAGAAACCTGACGCAAAAGCTTAATAGAAAGATCAAGCTGCCATTGTCTGATTAGCATTTTCAAATCTGTTTTTATGTTTACACTATTGCCTGCACCACATTATTCATACACACAATCAAGGCACTACAACTGCATTATAAAAAAACACATGTAGAATCTGCATTTGGTGTTACCAAATGACAAAATGTGCCCATCAAATGCGGCCTCACTGTGCCCATCAAATGCGGCCTCACTGTGCCCATCAAATGTGACCTCACTGTGCCCATCAAATGCGGCCCCCTACAGTACTGAGGGTGAACAATATGTGTATATATAGAGGGGGTGGATGGTATTAGTATATACAGGAAGGAAGGTGGGCGTATATAGCTGTATACAGGACAGATGATGTATATCTGCAGTCAGTGATGATGGAGGAAAGTCTCTATATACAGGGAGCTGGGTGTATACAGCTATATATACACCCACCTTCCTTCCTGTATATAACAACTTTCCTCCATCATCACTGACTGCAGATATACATCGTTTATCATCTGCCCTGTATACAGCTATATACACCCACCTTTCTTCCTGTATTCCTCCATCATCACTGACTGCAGATATACATCATCTGTCCTGGACAGATGATGTTTATTATCTGCAGACTGCAGTCAGTGATGATGGAGGAATACAGGAAGAAAGGTGGGTGTATATAGCTGTATACAGGAGGACAGTTGATATGATCTTTCCAGTCCAGCACAATAAGCTGCTTCCCCTTCTCCAGCTTTTCAAAATATACTTCTCCTAACTGCTGCTGTTACCTTTGGTTCTTCACTCTCATGGTATGCCAATGCCAGTCCAGTGTGCCACTTTTTTTCCTGTGACTGTGATGATGATGAGACTGTGGCCTAGGCAAGTCCTCCTAGTCCTTCCTTCCTCAGACGGTCGGACCTCCTCCTCCAGTCCTTCATTCCCACTCCAGCCCTCACTCCTCATTCCACTTGAGTGGGCGGTGCCTGCCGGATATATTCTCACATCACACACAGTGACAGTCTGCTTTGCACTGCATTATGTGGTGACTCACTGGAGGCTGGACTCGTCGAGCGGCTGAGCGGCGAATCAGAGAGCAGCAGCAGCCATTGGCTCAGCAATCAGAGTCAGAACAAAGTCTGCAGCGGCCACAGAGGCTGCGACGGACCCTTGCAGATTCCTGGGGGGGGGGGCATTTGCCCCTACCTGCGGACGCCCATGCCCCCCTCTCTCCTGCATTGCTGTAAAGAGGGGAGAACCTGTGAGAGCTGTAGGGGTCCAAGAAGATCATTCAGCAGTGCAGGCAGCAGGAGAGGTAAGTATTCATCTTCTTCTTTACAGGTTTGTCCTTAGCTGAATATATTTTAGTACATGACTGGGTCTCTTTAAAGCAGACCTACACTCCCAAAAGGGACGTTTGTTCCTTGCAACTTGAAAAAGCCATATATTTTTATTTTTACTACAGCCCCGTCCCATTCACCCGCCTAGGCAAGAAGGATGTGTTGCGGCTTCCATAACCTCCTGGGATATCCTCATCACATTCCAGAAGGCTACAGGAGCAGAGACACATAAGAGCAGATGGTCAGGCCCGGTGCATGTCATCGGGGGATGACTGAAACAACCCAGAAGAGGCAGGCAGGCTCCAAATGACGTCAGAGGAGAAGATGGGAATGCAGGACCTGAGATATGGCACCTGAATAGTGGATTGCAGCAGGACAACACTGGATTCCCTGGGCAGATCAGTATGTGTGTAGTGCCCTCCTAGTAGGCTGCTAGTGTTTAGGTCAATTTAGTTTTTAGCCTCCCTGTAGCCAGGGAGAGCAGTAATTGTTTGTTTGTGTCTGTTGTGGGTTCTGCTGGTGCAGGCTTGGCTACTTTCCCCTGCATCCTACTGAATGCTCGAATATTTAATGACTGAACTACTATGTGCCTGGCTGCCATGTGCTTATCAGGGAATGGAACCTGGGACCAAACAGCCAGCCTGGTCTGGGGTCTGTGCTACACGTTGAGGACAACCCTTCATAACAGGTAAAAGGAAAGGAAAAAAGTAGGAGAAGGCGCTGTGAGTGAGGTTCTTCTTTAGGACCTTGTTATAACAAGCTAAGATAATATTTACTTAATATAAGATATAAGATATGTAGTATCTTAAATATATTTTATCTTTATTTATTATAATATTATTTCAAATTTGAAAAATCATCCCTTTTTTTTTTTCTTTAAGTTTAGGGGGTAGTTTGACAATCCTATGAGGTTTTATTGTGGTCAATGTCCCCACTGCAAATTCACCCACTCTAATTGGCCTGAAAGAGATGGCAAATCTAAATTTAACAAATGCTGCCATAACAGGAGGTAAGGAGAAATCTTCCAATGAATATTAGGTGATAAATGATGATTTCTCCTAATTTGAGAGGGATTACCTGTTGGGCCTTAAGAACAGAAAGTAACGTGAAATCCCACTGATGGGACAAAGGGTTTTTATAATTCCCAACTCTTTCCATAGCTAAAGTAAAAAAAATATTTTAGCTGCCATCCACCCTGTCATCATACATTATATAAATAACAGAATTCATATATTAAAATCCGGGTAGTTGTCCTTTGTTTGTTTAACTTACTTTGCTATATTTTTTCATTCTGAGAGTCTCCATATAGGTTGTGAAGCCCAGTCGCATCCTCTTCCTGGCAAGGAGCATGCTGGTTAACCAGCATGCACCATTTGATGTCTCGCACATGCGCACCTCACCGGCGGCCGTATCCGGCCATATTGCCGAGTGTATCTTTTGTTGCCATAACAACGATTCGGTCCGCCTTAAATTGCGTCATTTCCTGTATTGAAATAATGCAATTTTACAACACAGGGAAGCACACTGACTCCTGGGGAATGATGACACATATCTCCCAGGAGTCCAGGCAAGGCAGGAAGTGATGCGGAGCTCCGCGGACCAGGAAGTGGAAGATTACAGGGACCACCTAGAAACAAGGCTCTTAGGGTGTGTATATTTTTTTTTCCTTCAAAGGTAAGTCAGATTGATTACAGGACTTGAAAGATGTGAAGAGTTTTTTTTGGCTGGAACTCTGCTTTAATTATTTTGTTATTAAGAGCAAACTCCCCCATCCATCCATCTCTCCATGCTTTATAATGCTGAGAAATCACTTTGAAAAACACCCCTAGCCAGGGCCATCTTGAGTAAGGGCAGATGGATCATGTGGCATTTATTTCCTGGAATCCATCTGCGCAGGCATACAGGCAGGAGGGTGTGCTTAGCTGAAAAAAAAACCCTCCTCCCCCCTGTATGACATCATTTGCCTAGGCCTGTAAACCAGGAAGTAACTGAAGAAATGTACAACTACACATACAACTACACATATTAACCACTTCCCACAAAATCACGTACCTGTACGTCATTTTGCTTAAGTGGTTGTACCGGTGCAGGCATCAACCCTACTACCATTTTTAAAAGCCGAAGTATTTCACCCTTTAGGACCAGAGCACTTTTTGCGATACGGCACTGTGTCGCTTTAACTGACAATTGCGCGGTCGTGCGACGTTGTACCCAAACAAAATTTGCGCCCTTTTTTCCCCACAAGTAGAGCTTTCTTTTGGTGGTATATTATCCCCTCTGTGTCATTTCTGATTGCCGCTATAAACAAAAAAAGAGCGTCAATTTTGCAAAAAAACTATTTTTCTTACTTTTTGCTAAAATAAAAAAAAAATATATAAAAAAAACATTTTTTTTCCATCGGTTTTAGCCGATTTATATTCTTCCTCATATTTTTAGTAAAAAAAAATCACAATCGGTGTTTATTGATTGGTTTGCGCAAAAGTTGCCGCGTTTACAAATGATGAGAATTCATTTCTGCGATTTTTAGCGGTACTGCGATATTGCAGCGGACATGTCGGACCATTTTGATACTTTTTTGGGGACCATTGGCATTTATACAGCGATCAGTGCTATAAAAATGCACTGATTACTGTGTAAATGCCATTGGCAGTGAAGGGGTTAACCTGGAGGGGGGGCTCTAAGGGTTAACTGTGTTCCCTAGGCGTGTTCTAACTGTATGGGGGCTGGGCTGGTTGGGGGACGGAAGTGATCACGGCTTCCATATACAGGAAGCCTGTGATCACAGCCCTTCCCCCTCTGTCTGAATGGAGATCCGTGTTTACATACACGGACCTCAGTTCTCTCACTGCGGGGGAGCCATCGTGGGTAGCCGGCGGAGATCGAGACCACCCTACCCGCTCCTTGGCCTGGACGGCGGTTTGCGATAACGAGCCATTTTGTCGATGTCACGCTGCGGCGGCTGGTCAGCAAGTGGTTAAAGACAAAATAACAAAAATAGCTCTAACTTCAGTCCAGTACTCCCCCACGGTGCGTTTTTTTTTCTGCCGCTAAATGTCCCCAGTCTGATGGCCAGCATCATTTAACTGGTCGGACAAAAGAGCATGATATTAAAATACAATAGTTTTTTTAACATTTTATGTTTTTTTTCTCCATAGTAATGAAACAAATTACTAAACTTGTGACTTGTGCATGACGGAAAATTTTGTTTTCTTTCATTTTGTTTTCATTTGTAAAATACATCAGCTCATTCTGTTATATTCATTATGTTATGTTAATTCGTTTTCGGATAATTCATTATTTCTGTTGAGCATAGATATTCGTTATAACGAATCGATTAGTTTTATTGTTTAATTGTTTCGTTTTTGGATAATTCTTTATTTATGTATGTATATATATTGGTGATGACGATTCGTAGTTTGGAAAGTTGTTTGTTTATTGAATCCATTAACACACACAATGACAATATCTCTTCTCCTATGCTCTAATACAATACAACACCCTTCTCACTCAGTTCTCAGGAATGCACTTTGCCAGTAATCCAACCTCCAGCACAAAATGAATCAGCTGATTGGACTATAAGATTTAAGTGGAGTTGACCTTTTGTTTCATTAGACCAGCCTTTCTTAAACTTTTCAACACCGAAGAACCCTTGAAATAACTTGCAGACATTGTATAAGAATGAAATGCTGCCCCCCGCCCCCTCCCCCCGAAAAAAAAAATCACGCCCATCAAAAGGCCCCCACATCCATTATTTTATATCATGACAATTAAAACTAAAATTAAATTTATCCGAGTCAGATTTACATGCAACAGCACCTTGTCTATATGTAAAATTATATAATATACCATTATGTTCAGTTCCAAATGGCAGGGCTAGGGCAGTATAGGGGCGGGCTAGGGCAGTATATGGACAGACTAGGGTAGTATATGGACAGGCCTTGGTAGTATATGGACTGGCTGGGGCAGTATAGGGGCAGGCTGGTGTAGTATATAGGCAGGCTAGGGCAGTATAGTGGCAGGCTAGAGTTGTATAGGGGCAGGCGGAGCAGTCCAGGGGGTAGTTGTCGTCATAACACACAAAACTGCTGGAAAAAAAATGTTGGTCATCAATTTTCTGGGTAAATAGAAGAGAAGGAGAGGCAATTATGGTTCAATTTGCTGCCCCTCTCAAAGTGCTGCCTGGGTCCAATGGACCCACTGGGACCCATGGTAGGGCCGGCCCTGCTTGCAGGTCTCAAGGAACCCCTGCTAAAAATTACTATATCTACAACTCATGATACATTAGTGTAATGGTCAGTGGGAAGAATGCTCCTTAAACTTGTGGCCATTGGGAAGAATTACCCCTTTCAGATAGCTAAAAAGATCAATGGTGTCAGTGGAAACTTACCCGAGAGGCAGAAATTGCTCATTGCTCAAGGAACCCCTAGCAACCTCTGAAGGAAACCCTTGGGTTCCATGGAACCCTGGTTGAGAAACCCTGCATTGGACCTTTAACGAATCATGCCAAATTCATTTGTTATTTTCGTTATAATTTCTTTTGTATTAGTTGAAGTTCATTATTTTATTATTCTGACATTCGGGTGCATCCGAAAGATGCAAAATTCGGATTTCAAATCGATTCATTACGAAACGAATTGCACATGTCTCCAAATTACTGTATGTACAAAGCATTGTACATTCCCTTTAATTAGTAACGCTTTGATAAGTTGTACTGCTTTTGAAAAGCTGTTGCCACCTGCAAAAAGGCAAATAGTTTATTTTACTTGACCTTATCCACATTTTAAATGCATGGAAAGTTTAATCAAAGTACCTCAGGACAAGTAGTTATGTTCTAAAGTCTAAAAAATAAAATCATTAGGCGTGTGCCAACCCTGCATGAGACCACTGACCTTATTACCATTTTAATAAGACCGGCTGTTGTAGGGAAATAAGGATAGAGTGCTCATTTGCATTGCACTGCACTACAAAGTTTTCACTCTGAGTTTTAAAAAGTTTGGAATGGAAAAATGTTAACTACCATTAAACCTGCAGCAAGTCAATGTTGTAAGCAGTATTAATAATAGACGTCAGGGATTGTCAGGAAAGCTGTACTCCAGCCTTCCTACACAGCAGATGCCCATTGGAGAGAAGCACACAATGACAATAGTAATTTTGGTTGAATCTCTTATTTACAGGCACATATTTACACTCTGCCTTCAGCAGCAGGTCTTACTTGAGCGCGGCAATCAACTTCTTGTTGCCGAGAGAGAAAACACATTTTTTGGCCTGCGATTGTTTTAGGCCTGACAGCGAGACTCCATCTGCCGTGTTGCTTCTACTTTGTCGGCTTAAATTAAGTGGTGGTTGCAATATTCAAATGAATAACAATACTTAAAGTGTATGTAAAAACACAGTCATTAAAATTTCAAATAAGCTTCAACTCGTTAATGGCATTTCAAAAGCCTTTTTTTTTAAAAGTGGAATTTATCCCCCGCAAAAAAAAAAAAAAAGAAAAAAGAGAGAAAAGAAAAATAGACCCTAGGAGCTTTTAGCTATGATGTGCTAGTATGCGCATTATGTTAGCACATTATGGCAGACTTACCTTGCATATAATCCCCTCCAGCATTGTGATGTCAGTACTCCCATCGGTCATGAGCCCTCCATCTTTTCCCGGTCTTCCTTCCAGGTTTGGACTCTTTGGCCACTTGATTGGCCAGGCCAAGATGGCGTCACTCCCAAGCAGGCGCATGTGAGTCACGTCATCTCTGCACAAAGCTGTGCCATAATTATACGCTGAACTGCACATGCATGGCTCAGTGTACACAAACACTGTTTCCAGTTATGATATAAGAGACCAATTGGGTATCTTCGGTCTTAACAGCCCTACCTGTCAGCTACTTTTCAATTTTTAACCACTTGCCCTCCGATAGATGAACCCTCCCCCCCCCCCCCCTCATGACCAGGCCATTTTTTGCGATACAGCACTGCATTACTTTAACTGATAATTGTACGGTTGTGCAAAGCTGTATTGGTATTTGATCACCTCTGCGATTTTTATTTTTTGCACTATAACAAAAAAAAGTACAGACAATTAAAAAAAAAAAAAAAAACAATATTTTTTATTTTCTGCTATAAAACATATCCAATAAAGAAATTAAAAAAAACGAATTTCTTCATAAATTTAGGCCAATATGTATTCTGCTACATATTTTAGGTAAAATAAATACCAGCAAGTGTATATTGATTGGTTGGTTGGGTTGGTGGTATTTGATCACCTCTGCGGTTTTTATTTTTTGCACTATGAACAAAAAAAAAGACTGACAGTTCTGAAAAAGAAAATATGTTTTACTTTCTGCTATAAGACATATCCAATAAAAAAAATGAAAAAAAAACAAATTTCTTGATAAATTTAGTCCAATATATATTCTGCTACATATAAATCCCAATAAGTGTATATTGATTGGTTTGAGCAAAAGTTATAGCCTCCACAAATATTGGGATACTTTTGTTTATTTATGTTAATTTTTTTTATTTTACTAGCAATGGCGGCGAAAAGCGACTTGTAGCAGGACTGTGATATTGCAGCGGACAAATTGGACACTAACTGACACGTTTGACACTTTTTGGGGACCAGTGACACTAATACAGTGATTGGTGCTAAAAAAATGCACTGTCACTGTACTAATGACACTGGCTGGGAAAAGGTTAACATCAAGGGCGATCAAAGGGTTAAATGTGTTCCTAGCCAATGCTTGTGTACTGTGTGGAAGGTGCTTTTACTAAGGGAAGGCAAAGATCCATGTCCCTGCTTTGTTGGAACACGGGATCAATGCCTTCCCCCCTTCACAGAACGGCAATCTGCCTTGTTTACATAGGCAGATTGGCGTTCTGCCTGTGTACTGAATAATGGGCGGGTGCTGGCGGACTTTGAGTCTGCGGTACCCGCCGCTGGCCTCCTGCTGTGTGCGCCCCAGCCCTGGAAGTGTCAGATTACGTACTAGGTATGTGATCTGGCACAGAGCGGCTGCCCTGCCACAGTATATGTACAATGGGTAAGTGATTGAAGGGTAACTCCACTTTCGTAGGGAAAAAAAATTGAAAATAAATATTTTCTGTCAAATGCAATACAATATGGCTACCTGGAGGCATTCTGTATACAGATTTTGTACAGAACTCCCCCCAAGAAATGTAATTTCTTGCTTGTGTGATTGGCTCACTGATTTTCCCAGAAGTCTGCACTAAGATAGAAGTCAGATTTTGAGCATTCCCTGCAACAAAATGTCATTTTTGATGAGATACGCCCAAAGGGAAATCACGACTAAACGGATGTAGACCCTGACACTTTCCTCATCAGAGCCCTGCAGGTGCAGCAGCTGATTGATAATTATAAAACCACTCCCATACAGATTCACCCCGCACATGGACACAGACAAACAAACAGCTATTTCTTCAGAATAACAAAAAGTTAGGAATCTAGAGTTGAGCGAACCTCTGGAAGTTCGGGTTCTGCTGGTCCGGCCGAACTTCGGGACAAAGTCCGGGTCCGGACGGAACCCGAACGATCGCACGGACACCGAAACCCATTGAAATCAATGGGGACCCGAACTTTTAGGCACAAAAATGGCTGTAACAAAGTCCTGGAAAGCAAACAGGGCTTCAAGCCGGCCTGGTCGTCTTGGGCTTGAAGGTCTCCAAGCGAGTTGAGATCTAAGGATTGAAAAACAATAAGACTTCTTTATCGACAAACAAACAGACACAGGTACACGCCCCACTTAGACATACCCTCACCAAAATATTAATAGTTAGTCGACGACGTGGACGTCCCGAGACTACTCCTTTCACAGTCCCAGATGTAGGCAAATCAGCACTAAAGGGAAACCCGCATAGAGTAGTTTT
>BLSH010433795.1:2473467-2483595 GCA_018402905.1 Glandirana rugosa | reverse complement strand
TTTATCTGCTCAGTGACCACTATCCAGATACCTCAGTCAATGGAGGTCTGTCCGCTGGGTCTGGAGGATCCCCTATCCCACCGCAGAGCCCCAAGAACCCTGGTTGGACTGATTTTATTTTATGCAAGGAAACTTATTGTGCTCCGGTGAAAGTCTACATCTCCTCCCACTTTATCACAGTGGAAACAATTCATTATCTCCCAGTTAGCCTTGTGCAAAGCCACATAACTATCAAGGGGCTGCCCTAAAAAATTACACAAAGTGTGGGATATTTTGATTAAGGCCTCCTCTACCAATGCAGACCTAGGGCCTTCAGGTTAAACAGCTCATTTCCCTGTGTCTCAAAATATTGTTAGAGCATGCACTAAAGATCATACTGGTTTTCAATCTACAGAGTGGAGAATTTCATCCTTAATCTGGTACATACTTTAGACCAGTGGTGGCCGGTGCTTAATATATTGGGGGGGGGGCGGCAAACTAACACCAAACCCCCCCACCGCAGGAGATGACCGGCAATGCGGAAGGGACGTGAATGCGGTGATCGCATCCCAACCTCCCCCCCCCCACACCATACTGGTTTTCAATCTATAGAGTGGAGAATTTCATCTTTAACCTGGTACAAACTAACACCAAAACCCCCCACCCCCATGGGAGACGGCCAGGAATGCGGCGATCGCATCCCCTCCCAGACGAACAGGAAGTGTATCCTGAGACACGATTGGCCTAAGATTCCCTGGCCAATCAGGTAACAGGAACTGCTTCCTGATTGGCCGGGAGGAGAATAAGGAAGACAATAGCGAATATTAATTTGCTATTGTCACACAACTGGGTGGGCTTGGAGTGCAGTGCTCACCCTTTTTGAAGTCAATTAGAACCTCAGGCTCTTATCACGTGCTTCAAAAAAAAAAGCCCCATTGGAATCTATGCGTCCGGTGCCCTGCATATAGATTAGGGGCCATGCGCATGGATTAGGGGGGCGGCACCCCTGCACTCCTTATGGACGGGCTGCCACTGCTTTAGACTCTAAGCGAATCACACCTTTTGGTAGGAATTCTTAAGTGGATAATTGGAGTATACTACTAGTTTAGTGTCAGTTCAGGCACTAGAGTTGTTGTTGAATGTATGTCTTTTTCTTGATGTGTATGCACCGATCCTGGGTATGCCCAATAGGCTCTGTTTTGTACCCAAATTTTCTTTTTTTTAAAGAAAAAAGAATAAGAAAAAATATATATATATCATGAAACTATACAGTATTCAGATGTAAAGGCACAAAATGGCCATGACTGCCAGGCAACACAGTCTAAACCTGACCTACCTTTTCCCTACAGCAGTAAAGGCAGTACTCTTTTCAGCGGAATGTGGGGAATGCAGGTCCGCCACCTGCAGCTATTGTATGTAGGTGAGGAGGGTCTATTATTGCTGGGAGATCTATTGTCAATGGGGGATCTATTGTTGCGGGGGGACTATTGTTGATAGGGTGGTCTATTGTTGCTGGTGGGGGATCTATTGTTGCTGGGGTGTCAGTTGTAGCTGTGAGGGATCTACTGTTGGGGGAGGGGTCTATTGTTGCTGGCTGCTGTATGATATATTGTTGCTGTGGTGGATTTATTGTTACTGGGGTGTATTTTGGTGCAGGGGGTCTATTGTTGCTGGGGGGTTCTACTGTTGCCTTGATTTTCTTGCTATCAATAACAAATTCCATACAAATTACTTAGCACCACAAAATGATACTTTGCTCTGTGTTCACTAAAATGTACATGCTGTGAGGTGGGTAGGTGGTGGAACCAAGGGACGGCATTCTGAGGTGGTTGGGGAAGGAGACAAGGAATGCCTCGAAGGGGAGATTACCTGCACTTATTCTCAAGCCTGACTGTGTCAGTGTTACCCTTTCCCTAAGATAGAATTTTGCTATGTAGGGAACTGTGGCACTTAGAGTGGCGGTCGCTGCATTAGGAGCCCCCCTAATCTACATGCAGGGCGCCAGATGCATGGATTTCAATGGAGGCTCTAATTTGCTTCAAAAAAGGGTGGGCTCGGGGTGCAGAGTCCTGCGCCCTGAGCCCACCCACTTGTGTGACATTAGCGAATTAATATTCGCTAATGTCTTCCTGCTTCTCCTCCCGGCCAATCAGGAAGCAGGTCCTGAGATTAGGACTCCCGGCCAATCGGGTCTCAGGACCCACTTCCTGTTCGGCCAGAAGGAGAAGCAGTGGCACGGCACTTCCCACGACAATCTGGAGCAAGCTGGAGGGAAGAACAGCCTAAGGTAAGGATCGCCTGGGGGGGTGGGGGGCGGGCAAGCGGTAATAGTGCGAGTGAGAGCAGCAGGTTTGTTTGCCGCCCCCCCCCCCCCCAAATATTGAGCACCGGCTGCCACTGGGTACTTAGAAACATATAAGGATTTTATAAATGACAATAACTGTATTAAAGTGCAGGTATTTCATAGCCGCCTATACTCCTGCTTTAAAGCAGGAAGCTGATATCAAGAAAGAATAAGGTATTTAGGCTTGTTCTATGCAATAAATAAATAAATGTAAAGTAATAATTTTTTTTACATATATTTATAACAGAATTAAATGTTTTTATTTCTGCCTGGAGTTAATGTTTAATATATAATCACACAAAGCCGATTAGTACACTTCAATCCATAGCAAATATTTCAATTTCCTGTTTATCTGTAGCAAGAAATATGCAGCTTGTTATATTCTGTGAAAATACCACAGACCCCCGTCTGATTTTTCCTGTGCAAAGAAAAATCAGTTGGAGAAGGAACGGCTGCTTCCTGTGGTTTATCTATTTGATATATAAAGATGCACATTAATTGTTGCCCATGCTGCAAAGCTGGGAATGTTATTATGTGCCATACCCACTGCTGTGGTGGAAGCAGAAGGGTTGCTGATGGCACTACTCCCCCGATACCTGTACAGCTGTGCCCATTTCTTGGCACACACAGCAACAAACGCAGGGCACTCTGTGCTATACATAGCAGAAATGACAAAGCTGAGTATTAAGCAACTGCAAAATAACAGATGCTCCATAATAATACACAACAAGCTGCATTTTGACCCGCATTTCACAGTTTGCTACAGAAGCAGCTGACTTGGTTTATTAATGATCAGCAAAGTTACTTAGAGTAATAGATGAAAGGTGATAAAATAAGATTCATGGTACAATGGCATAGAATAGCATAGCGTTGCTAGCAGTTGTTATACGGTAGGTTCACTATATTACCAAAAGTATTGGGACACCTGCCTTTACACGCACATGAAATTCAATGGCATCCCAGTCTTAGTCCACGGACTTCAATATTGAGTTGGCCCACTCTTTGCAGCTATAACAGCTTCAATTCTTCTGGGAAGGCTGTTCACAAGGTTTAGGAGTGTGTTTATGGGAATATTTTATCATCCTTCCAGAAGTTCATTTGTAAGGCCAGGCACTGATGTTGGACGAGAAGACCTGGCTCACAGTCTCCGCTCTAATTCATCCCAAAGGTGTTTTAGGTGTGCAGGTCAGTCAAGTTCCTCCATCCCAAACTCGCTCATTCATGTCTTTATGGACCTTGCTTTGTGCACTGGTCCAAATCATTTGGTGGAGGGAGGATTATGGTGTGGGGTTGTTGTTCAGGGGTTGGGCTTGGCCCCTTAGTTCCAGTGAAGGAAACTCTTAAGGCGTCAGCATACCAAGACATTATGGACAATTTCATGCTCCTAACTTTGTAAGAACAGTTTGGGGATGTCCCTTTCCTGTTCCCACATGACTGTGCACCAGTGCACAAAGCAAGGTCCATAAAGACATGGATGAGCGAGTTTTTGGTGGAGGAACTTGACTTGGCCTGCATATAGTCCCGACCTCAACCCCATAGAACACCTTTGGGATAAATTAGAGTGGAGATTGAGAGCCAGTCCTTCTCACCCACATCAGTGCCTCACAAATGCACTTCTGGAAGAATGGTCAAGCATTCCCATAGACACACTCCTAAACATTGTGGACAGCCTTCCTAGAAGAATTGAAGCTATCAGTTTGATAGCTGCAAAGGAAGGGCCAACTCAACATTGAACCTAACAGACAAAGACTGGGATGCCATTAAAGTTCATGTGCTTGTAAAGGCAGGCATCCCAATAATTTTGGTAATATATTATATGTTAAAAGCTGTACCCCTTCAGGGTATAGAAGTTCAAATGAACAGGTCGAGAACAGGTTCAGGTATGGACCACTGGACAGCAGTATAGAGGACACAAAGTTTTAAAGACACACTGACAGCAGCACCTCCCAGTCTCTGTGACTTTTGGCCAATATGAAAACATTATTTGCAAATACACCCCTAAATTATGGGCTGTATTTACTATGCACTCATGGTCAAGAGCATAAAAAAATTGGTGCATTTTATGGGTCACCTGAGTTAGGTTCAAGACAACATCCAGGTAACTTGTGGGCGAAAAATCAATCTTACGCCATGAAATCGTTCACCCTGAAATGGAAGGACCCACAGCCTCCCTCTATCTCATTATGGTTTACAAGAGTTGAAGAACTATATACAATGGAAGACTTGGTACTTTCCGCTCAAGGTAAACACAAATGTTAAAGCCTGGATTTGAATCTAGAACCTCCACTGTGAAAGGCAAAGACTCTTCTTTCTGAGCTACCTGGAATGCTGGATAGCTCCTAGGACAATTCCTTGAATGATCATGTCTTGAATCCTGGTTGAGCATCAGGGTTCATCAACTAATGGAATGGATGACCTGTTACTTTCATCTCCAAATAAGCATGGAAGTCAGAGCCTGGATTCAAACCCACAACCTCAGCTGTGTTAGGCAACAGCTCTTCCCGCTAAGCTACCAGGAGTGGCAGATAGATCCTAGGAAAATTCCTTGAATGATACTGTCTTGAACCTTGTTTGTCTTGAACCCTGAACTCTTTGCTCCTCCCATGAACTTCCTGATTTAAGCACCTGATCTTTGAGCCTGACCCCTGATCGTGACATTGAGACTTAAGCCTCGTACACACGGGACGACGATCGTATACAACAGGTCGTACTAACGACCGTTGCATGCGAAATCGATCGTTCGTATGCGCGATAAGAACAGCCAACATCCGACGGTCGTACAAGGGAGCAGACTAGAAAACTTGGTTGTACCAACAAGCAGTCATACGACCATTGTATCGTGTGTAAAGAGCAGTTGGTACAACAAGTTGTATTGTGCAAAACACGCATGCTCCAAAGTCAGGAACGGCCGGATGCTAATTACATGCACCTGAACATTCTTTCTGTGGTCATACGATCGTGTAGTGCAGTCAGTATGCAAGTTACATTATCCAACATACGATTTGAGACGATCGTAAGTATGATCGTCGTCCCGTGTGTACAAGGCTTAACACTAAAATATGGATCCATTAGAACATGTTTACATTCTCAAACGAGGGTAAGGCCTTTTTTGGGCCTAGCACTCAGCAATTCATCCCTTCATACCTCCCTTCTTCCAGCAAACTTTCCCTCTTCCACCAACCCCCCCCATCTTCTGCCCCCCCTTTTTTTCCCCTCTTTCCCCCTTTGTATTTAACCAACCTATTACTAATTAAAGAGCAAATTCTCCATCCTATGCATTCATACTGTTCTGGTTGATCCCGGAACCATCATTATAACAGATCTGGCGGACTCTTTCTTAGTACATATATATGTTTATGATTGGCTACCCCGACTATTCTTACTATACTTTACTATATGATTTATGTACAAGCTCTCTTATTATCCTACCTATCATGACATGACTTTGTACTGCATTGTATATGTATGTTTCCATTGTAATTTGTTATTCTTTGAATTCTGAATAATTTAAATAAAGAGTTTACAAAAATAAAAGTTCACCAGAAACCTTGCAGCAGGTTAGAGGGGGTAACACCAAACCTCAAATTTTCGAATCTGTAATCATTTTTTCTTCTTTTTTTTTCTTTGTTTTGGACATCTGTGGCTAAAATCATCAAATTAATGATAATGCAATGTGTGTGCAGGGAGGTTAAAAAAAACTATAGTTCAAGAACTGAATAATCATCTCTCCTTCCTCTTGTTTCTTGATTCTTTGGAGTGAATAGAAAATAGACAACAAACTTCCTTAAAAAACACAATTTACTATTCGTGTTTACTAAAACAATAATTTAACACTTGGGGCAGAGAAGGTAGAAATCGTTTAATCATTCAGATGTGCAAATGGACAGAATGATGTTTGAGTGCTGCCCTGCCTACAGTCTGGTGCGGGGGTTCTTGAACGTTTTAGGATTACAGACCCAATGGGTCATCCATTATTTCCTATACCACTTTCTCCAGATTGTCAAAATCATCATCATAAAAGTCTTCCCAGCTTGGTGGTATTTACATATGGATAGCTGGGAATAAAACAGCTGAAAGAAAACAAAAGAATACACAGGGTAGCTACAACTAGTGGGTTTTTTTTTATGTTTTCTGTGCTCATATACCTTGTGCAGAAACCTTGCAGCAGAACGAGCTGGAATTATGCAGTTCCTGTGATACCTACATAAAAATTACAGATATAAAAGCAGCAGGAGAGGGAGCTGGCTTGAATAAGGTATTTTAACATGAAAATTTCCATTGCAAAGAGCAGGAATAACATTTTAGAAGCAAACACTGGCCTTTTCACAGTCAAAGATTGTGCTGTAATCAATCTTTAGAGTGAACGTATAATTCCTATAACCTGTGCAACCTTGCCCTCCCAAAAATATGAAATTGTGGAGATGACTCCAGAAACATCGACTTGTATACCTAAAAATGTGTATACATATTTTAAGACAAATAAGGCTTTTATTTGGTACACATTGTTATAAATCTCGAGTTCTGTTTTTTATATATTTTGAAATGTACAAAAATAAAAAATAATTTAAAAACAATGTGTTTGTATTAACAATTACAGTATTAAACAGATGCACACTGCCATCCTCAGATTTTGTGAATTAAACTGCCAGCCTGCATGTGATCTTTAGAGTGAACCTATAATGCCCTAAAACCCAGCAACACTTCACTCCCAAAAGTCTGAAAATGATGGCAATGTGGAGGTGACTCCAGGAAAATCAATGTCTACTGAATTCTTCCAAAAGTGCCTTTCACTTACTGGAGAGAAGAAGGATTCAGCTACTAGCAAAGTGTAAAAATCTGCCACTTAAACTAGCAGGAAGCAATCCTTCTTTTAATTCCAGAGTTTAAAGTGTTTGGTAACCCCCCCCCCAAAAAAATGCTGCTCCTGTCTCTTTAATGTGCAATTAGCAGCATGGTGCTTTTGCTTTTTAAATGATCCCTTTGTACCCCCTAAAATATTTGTTTGATAATGCCAGGTCATGACCTCCCTGAGTGCTGACTCCCCTTGTATGTTGCTTATCCTGAGAGCCCGTGGTCTATGCAGGCTATGTCACTCCTAGCTCTCCTATCTTCTGTG
Organism: Glandirana rugosa; assembly: GCA_018402905.1. Lineage (NCBI taxonomy): Eukaryota > Metazoa > Chordata > Amphibia > Anura > Ranidae > Glandirana > Glandirana rugosa. The sequence goes on along the minus strand of BLSH010433795.1, from coordinate 2,476,156 downwards.
TGCCTGTCTTCAACTCTCCCTCCCTCTTCCTCTCCTAGCTTCTCCTCTCTGCTCTCATAATTAACTCTGAAAGCTCCTATCTCTCTGTATTAGAAGAAGAAGTTCACCCGGTGTCTGTGTTATATCAGAAACATTCTTATCTATATAGATAACACAGCGCGGCTCTGTCTCTCCAGCTGACGTCAGCCCCTCCCTCAGAACTTCTGAGCTGAGAGAGAAGAACACAAAAAGGACAACTGATCCTAGAAAGAAGGTGTGTTATCTATACAGAGAAGTATATATATATATATATATATATGTTATAACACAGACACAGGGCAACTTCTTGTTATAATACAGAGCAGATGGGAACTTTTTATAAAGTGGCTTAACAAACACTTTAATATATAAGGTATTTGAATAATAATCAGGCACAATACTATATGTGGTGGTCTTATCTGTGCCATGTACTTGCCTATAACTCTATAACTCATTTGTATACTTAAAACAATGTATATTTGTATATATATATATATATATGTATATTTATTTATATATATTTTTTAAGACATAAGGCTTTAATTTGGTATTTTTTAAACACATGTACTGCTCTTAAAAGCTGGAAATGCACAGAAAAAATATATATTTTAGTACCGTATTACACAGATGCACACTGCCATCTTCAGGCTGCAGTAGCATCTGCAGCACCGTCTGTTGGCATAAGCCTTTTTTTGTGAATGAAGCCCCCAGTCTGCATGTGTTCCCTATCTCATAGCTGACACCGGGATCCACATAATCAGAAATTACTCTGATTAGTTCCTGATTGTTAGTGAGACCAAAGTTATTGACAGCAGGTATGTATGTTTGCTGAGGATAGTTAGTTGACAGGTTGCAGACAGGAAGGGGTTAAAGACATAAACGGTAGAGGTAGAAGTCCTTTTGATTGCAAAAATTACTGCTTTGGGATACTATGACAGCTTTCTAATGAAGAAAAGCATCACACTTCAGATCAGCTGATCCTCCTCTTTTGGAGAAATTGCGTGATCAAATCCTATGGCATGTTAAGAGAGCTGTTTTTTCTATTGGTCATTGAAAACAATATGTGTTTTATATTGAGTACAAAAAAAATGCAAAAAGGCTGAAACAAGAATTATAAATAAAAAATGTAAAACAGAAAAAAAAAACATGACAATTAATTAAAAAAACATGGTAAAACAGGAGAATGTGTCATCTTAGTCTAATACAGGAAACCTGCCGCAACATAACTGTCGCAGTCATGCAGTAGCTGGGATTAACATGCTGTATGTACACATAGCAAATAAAGTAAACGCTATGGAAAAAGACATTTGGATTTACATAATTGCTTCATCCCTGGACCAGTGTCTTAAACTAGGAAGTAGATGTTGGCCCTGGATTATGCCTGAACAAAGATGGTGTTGATCTTCAGTGAAGAATAGAAAAACAGTGCTGTAGAAATCTTCACTGCAGGGATGCCCCGTCCTCTTCCTGTCTTTAAATGTCCAACACACAAGGGGTTGATTGCTTAGGGCCTCTGAGCTGAGTTCAATAGAAAAAGCTTCCAATATGGGCATACCCCCTCCTCTCCTCTCATCCATTGAGCAAAGTTCTTTCATTGTTCTCACTGGCTGCATCATGAAATGTCAATGAGAGAGAGAATATTGTGACTCATTAGACTCTCCCCCATTCAGAGATCCTGTCACAGGCCAGGTAAACAATGAAAGAACAATTCTCAATGGACGAGAGGAGAGGAGACAGATTTTCAGAGACAGGAAGAGGAAGGGGCATCCCTGCGATGAAGATTTCTACAGAATCCAGCCATTCTGTAGACATACTGTGGACATACTTCATTGCTTGTAAGTTAGGCCAATGTAGGGCTAAAAATTATTTTTAGCTAAATTTCAACTTTAAGATTTTAAACTTGGCAGAAGTGGAGACAGAAAGAGCAGGCATGACAGAGAAACTAGGAAAGTTAGGAAATTAGGAAATGTTACACATTGGGGTGAGAGGGATTTTAGTGCAGCAGAGCCAGTGTTTTCAGCTCCCTATAGGTAGTGAGAAGCTCCCTGGATTTTTGGCAGGATCAACTGGTATTTTTTCGGTATTTGGAATGTTTTTAAGGAGATACAACATGGGGAAATGTACATGTATTGCAGAGATGTATTGAATTTGCCACAACTCACACTTTAAGACCAGCTCTAATTGTATCTACCTTTAACCACTTCAGCCCCGGAAGGATTTCCAGCTTTAGGACCGGAGCCCTTTTTGCGATTCGGCGCTTCGTCGCTTTAACTGAAAACTGCGCGGTCGTGCGACGTTGTATTGCAGCGTGCTGGCGCGTCAAAAGTCAATTTCGCTGCTTCGCGGCTTAGCGTTTTTCCCGAGGCCAGGATTTCGACCTTTAGGAAGGCCCCGACTTCACCAATTTCCATCTATGTTAATCTCGACCAGAATTTCACACTCAACACCGTTTAAGTTATGTAGAGACGTTATGTACATGTAAAGGGGTACAACATAGAGGAATTTTTGTAAGGTTTATGGCTTTTTTATGGTCAACTAGGACGGTTTTTAGGTCCCTCGAAGAGTGATGGATATCCCTCGACTTTTGTGACCGAGACGACGTGATTTTAGGGAGAGTGGGGTTACACATTGTAAAGGATTAAAGGATTGAAAGGATCAAAGAGACAGTACG
>BLSH010433795.1:2448362-2473457 GCA_018402905.1 Glandirana rugosa | reverse complement strand
AATGCCATTGGCAGTGAAGGGGTTAACCTGCAGGGGGCGCGCTAAGGGTTAACTATGTTCCCTGGGCGTGTTCTTACTGTATGGGGACTGCCCTAACAGGGGAAGGGAAGTAATCACAGCCTTCACGTAAAGGAAGGCTGTTATCACAACCCTTCCCCCTCACACAGAGCGGAGGTCCGTGTTTACATACACGGACCTCCGCTCACTCGCTCCGGGGGGGCCATCGCGGGTAGCCGGCGGCAATCGAAGCCGCCGCACCCGCTCCCTGGCCCTCCCCGAACACAGTGAGCGCGCGGGCGCGCCTCCGGCGGCGCGCGCGCGCTCACAGTGCGCGTTATCGCAGCCGCCGTCGTATGACGGTGATTTGCGATAACGAACCACCTTGTCGCCGTCAACCTGCGGTTGGCGGTCGGCAAGTGGTTAAGGATCGTCTGAGTAAAAACTGTTATGTACTTAATTGGGGTTTGTGATAATCCACCTTGCCTAAATGACTGTGATAAAGTTCAATGAGGCTACAAATTGAAAAGGCTGCAAACAGAAAATAGGTCATTATTAAGTTTGATTGTAACTACTTACTCAGAACATTAAAGTTATTTGTTCTAGTAAATGATGCAGCTTTTTTACTCACAATATAAAAAGGTACCTTACACAAGAGATGAATGACCCTAGAGGGGAAGCTCTGCAAGATTTGGTCATTTGTAACATAGCAGATTCCATATAAAATTTGCAGGTCTGGAACATCTAGACAATAGTCCCATTCATACTAAAAAACATTGAATAAAATACTGAACAAAAGGACTAAACATACTATTATTTTATAAAAAAGCCCAAGTACCAAAAACTCACAGACGCAACTTGTTTTACTGTGTGGGAAGGTGCATTGTAAAAGAGAAGAGCAATTAACCTACACGATAAATATAACAAAAAATGAAATAAATACAGCAGCAAGGGTATAGGAACAACATTTTTAGGAATAAAAGAAAATAAATATGGCTAAATCGTTTTGATTTTTTAAATGCATAAAAGGAATACTTTCATCTTATCTAAAGGTTGAAGGCACAGAGAATGACTTAAGAAGACAAAAGAAATGTAATCAGATGCAAAATTAAGTTTTGCAAAAACATAAGCTGAACAGCAGATTCTAGTGGTGTTATATTAAATGGAAGACCTACAATTTCCAAGCAAGTAAACTTTAGGAAAAAGAAAAACAATAATATATAAAAAAAAAGGACATATACTGTTGAAGCATACTGTTGTCTTGGCCCCACACTACACAGCAAGCAACCAAAGGGAAGCCACACACTGAAGACCTTACTCCATACATGTTTTTTTACTTTTGGCTAGCTAGATGACAGTGCCTGCCTTTGGCCACGCCCTCTACCATGTTTCTCCCGAATGGGCTTATTCGCTAAGGTCATAATTAAGCACATTTGGGTGAAACGCTTTGGTGGGGTGTGGCCCAGATGGAAAGTACTCACAAACACCATAACACCTCTATGATATGATTAAGCCCAATGTGGGTGAAACATGTCAGGGGGGTGTGACCAATGAGCTGGGGTCTGAGCTGAAGACAGCTTTTCATTTGTTGATAAAATGTTGATAAAACAGAGTCTACAAAAGCCATGCCAGCAACTAAAATGTGCTTATTTTTCACTGGATATTATGGAAAGCTCAACAGACTTAAAAAAATTTCCATTTCTGAAACTCTTGATTTCATCAAAATCTAAATTGAAATCCAAATTTAAGATGCACATACGAAAACATTTTCCATCATTTTTTATTTATTTATGTATATTATTTTCCTCCTGGTTCTGTCTGTGTCTCCACTAGAGAGAATATCCCTCACTATTTATCTTGGGGACCACTGCCACTGTTACAGAGAGCATTGGGGAACACAAGTTTGCAGTGTTTGCTGGAAACACAGGTAACTTATTAACTTAGATTTGAACATTAACTAGATGGCATTTAGTCTGTTAAAGCACTGTGTATATTAAACAATTGCTTTTTTTTAGCTATTTTCATGTCCTGTCTACATGAACCCATCCCTTGGTCAGCTGCAAAATGAATTGCTTTGGACCAGTTTACTGACAGAAATAACAGTGGACAATGCCTGTGTAATGTGTGTCAGAATAGCTACCAATAATTTAAAGAGAAAGTAAACTTCCTCTGCTAACATTTACCTATGGGTAAACCTATAATAAGGCTTACTTATAGGTAGATAAATATCACCTAAACGTGCACCATTTAGGAGGTATTTACATTATTGCAGCCAGTAACACCACTGGCACATGCGCTCTGAAGGAACGGCCACGGGTGTCATTCCTTCCACGCCCCGTGCCATGAACGACGGCCCAACCCGCATGTAACGTCTATGATTGGCCAGAGCCTGCGAACCTGTAAGTAACTCTGGGGGAAATGTCAGCCATCCCAGCAGTGTGCGGGCGCCGCTGAAACAGCTTCATTCTAAGGTAAGTATTTCATAATTAGCTAGTATGCAATACATACTAGCTCATTCTGCCTTTGTCTTACAGGTTTTTTTTTGTCTTTTTCTTTCAGAGTTTACAATCTCTTTAACTAGGGACTCACATGGCAGAGCGATAATGCAGGAGAACAATTGGGAAACATTTTCCACCCCACAATAGGAAGTACCCAAACAAGGATCACTAGGAATTATTTTTGTGAATGTTGATGAATCGAAAAATTCTCTTTAAATTCCACTTTGAACAGCTCGATTTCAGACAGACAGAGTGGTATCTTCTAGCATATACAGTATATACCCTCGTACCTTAATTCACTTTCAATCTGGAAACCTCTCTTCCTTGCCAGTTCCATAAGGAAATTCCTCCTGCTTGTTCCCATCTTCCTCTCCACAAGAAACAGGACAATTCCTTTAAATTTCACTTCATATCCGCAGAAGGAAGAAGAGCCGTGCAGAATTCTGTGTCTCTTTTTGACAGGGACCAGCCCTGACCCTCTAACAAGATCCATGATAGGAACCTATTGCTAGCGTGACCATAAATGAGCCAACTATTCCTCTGCCAGCTGCTTTTTGATATCACAAGCCATTTATGTCAGTTTTCCTGCTTGCCTGGTGGTTTTTATGCACTACTTCTTGTACATCTGCAGAGATGATTCACTTTGAACAGAAACTAAATTATTTTATAACAACATATAACTAGATACCACCAAACAGATGTTTTTTTGCATTACCCACTAACAGTACCTTTCTTGTCCCAGTTACGTGCAATAACATATTTGTCATTTGCAATGCTTTTAAAGTATCTATCATGTTATGTAATTCAATAAAAAGAGACCAACAACATATATTCCAAAATATTTCAATCATTAATAGAGATGAGAGAATCCACACAGGTTCAATTAGTCCAACCCTGCATGAAATCCGCAAAACACAAACTTGAAATTGACCACCATTGACCTCTATGGGGGGGCAAATCTTAATTCTGCATTCTGTCTATTTTCAAGGCTAATATATAAGCTATTGCATTGGGCACTGCCATCAGGGACATTTAAAAGAGCATGTTTTTATTAAATAAAGTACGTTGGGGAGAGAGTATTCCTTTTAATATGACTTTGAGGATGACGTCAGAAAAAAACACCAGTCCTTTACATTATATGCTTGTAAGATGCCTTTAAACTGTATGTGGTGTTAAGGAACAGTATGGTTTTCATGGACAGCACCAACAACATTATATTCTGCCATCACATATCTTGCATTTGTATATATTTTTTAACTTTTACATTTAGCTTGGCTTCAGAACAGCATCAGCACCCCCAATCTGATTCAACATAACTTGAAAGTGAATTCACACTCTATCCCTGGTGATTTTGATGATTGGTGATTTTTTGCAAATGGTCTGGGGCCTGTGCTACACCACAATGGCAGGTATCTAGCCCTCATTATTTTGCCTAGAAAGCCATCTGCAAACCAACATTATTTTGCGCAGGAGGCCATCTCTGCTCTCAGACCAACAGACAGAATGCAAGCACTCTCAGACAGCTCCAGAACCACGTGATTGCTGACTACATCAGGATATGGAAAGGATTGGAATCAGGGTTGCAAACCTCCCAAAGTCAAATTTACTGACACAACACAAAAAATGTATTGATAGAGCCAAATAATTTTACTGACATGACACATAAAATCTAGTGACAGAGCAACATTTTTTACTGACACTTCAAAAATTACCCTGAATGACCATTTTCAGTGCAAATATCAATATTTAAGCTACAAACCTGTAGCTAGTGCGATCAGCAAGATGAGCCATCCCCTCCGCTATTGTTTCTCAGCACACAGTACTTTATGCAATCTAGACATGTGACGTGTCTACTGATCAGGGCCAGCCCTACCATGGGTCCCAGTGGGTCCATTGGACCCAGGCAGCACTTTGAGAGGGGCAGCAAATTGAACCATGGCCTGCTCTCCTTCTCTTCTATTTACCCAGCAAATTGACGACCAAGATTTTTTTACAGCAGTTTTGTGTGTTATGACAACTGCCCCCCGCACTGCTCTGCCTGCCCCTATACTATCCTAGTCTGTCCATATACTACCCTAGCTTGTCTATATACTACCCTAGCCTGCCCCTATACTGCCTTAGCCTGTCCATATGCTACCCTAGCCTGTCTCTATACTGCCCTTGCCTGTCTATATACTACCTAGCCTGTCTATATACTACCCTAGCCTGTCTATATACTACCCTAGCCTGTCCATATACTACCCTAGCCTGTCCATATACTACCCTAGGCTGTCCATATACTACCCTAGCCTGTCCATATACTACCCTAGCCTGTTTTTATACTACATTAACCCACCCCTATACTGCCCTAGCCCGCCCCTTGGAATTGAACATAATGGTATTTCATATAATTTTGCATATAGACAAGGTGATGTAGCATGTAAATCTGACTTCCTGATAAATTTAATTTTAGTTTTAATTATCATGATATAAAATAATGGATGTGGGGTCTTTTGGTGGGCGTGATTTTTTTGGGGGGGGTTGGGGGGACAGCATTTCATTCTTGAATCCAAGCAGCACAATGTCTTTGTTAGGGATCTTCCTGGCGACTGGATGTGCACATGCGCACGGGAGCGCATGTGCGCGGGAGCGCACACGCTGGCGCGTGCCCAGGTGTGCCGATGTGACTGGCACTAAAGACTTCCTATTTCAACTGCCCAGCTGCACAGAGACATTGCTTTTTGATCTGCAGCTAGTACCTGTGTTACCTGTCCTGATATCTTGATTTTGATTCCTGTGTTTGACCCGATTCTTCCACTACGCTGACTGTCTGTTACCCTGATCTTGGCTTGCCTTGATTACTACGCTACCTTTTCACTACTTGATACTCTGTTGCTGAACTCTGCCTGTATCCTGACCAATCTTTTCCTGTCGTTTTATCTGCATTTGATTACCTGTTACCAAACCCGGTATGTCTGACCATGCACTCAGTGTCTCCTCAGCCCTACACCTGCCAGCCTGCTTCCTCTTCCTGCATCCTGCTGCATCCACTGAACTAAAGGCACTTACCATACTACCTGCTGGTCTATCCTTGTGATACATCTACTCTGCTGAATACAACCCAGGCACCCATACACCGCCAGGCTCTTGCGGCCACTGAGCCGGGGTTGTATGAGAGCCCTTCCCACTACACGTCAGGCTCATCCGACAGATACATGACAGTCTTGGGTCAGCCCTGCTACTGATACCCACCCACAACTGTGGATACTGTGGCCTATTTAAGGAATGTCAGTGGCACACCTCAAGATGATGAGTAAGCACAATGTAGATGTGTGAAATGCATCCAACTCTGTTCCGCTTATTGCACTTGTGGTGTGTGTCATGTACTTTTTATGGAACATTCAATAAACGGATCTCTGCTATGTTGGTTTGCAGCCATCCTCTTTGATTCAGTCTTCCATGGCAGGCGAGCCGGGGTTTGCACCCCTGCGGAGGGTCTCACCCCTCTGATTCCACCTGGATCTATTCACCTTAAGGTATAACAAAAGGCAAAAAACATATTTCTCTTTTTACATGATGGTCATGCTTTTTTTAGTCCTCTCCAGTCCCAGTGGTGCTCGCGCTCCCGACTCCCCTGGCCCTGCTGCAGTTTGTAAAAGGTGCCAAGCAGTGCCATGACATCACTACACATCAGCCTCCCCTCCCCATCCAACCCCTGCTGAGCCTGCCTGAGCATGCTGAACCTGCCCAAGCACATCTGAGCCTGCCCGAGCATAGTGGAGCCCACCTGACTTCAGAACTGCATGCGCGGTTGCGCAGCCAGCCCATGGGCATAACAGACATTTACAGACGGTTTGTAAATCAGCCAATATATACAAACTGTCCGGTCAGTTGGCAACCCTGGTTGGGATGCTGATAAGGAAAAGGAAATGGGTCAGGTTTCATATACTTTTATTTAATTATAGTAAAAAAGCTGAAGGTACTGAAGACACAGCTTCAGGGGGAAAAAAACCCTTCCCCAGTGCATAGGGTAAGGGCGGCAGCAGCAGCAAATATTAGGTGACCATAGGATGCCCTGCCTTCTCCAAATCGGGGGGGGGGGGGGGTTGGGAGAGGTACATTCTATTTTTTTCTAGAGCCTTTTTTAATTTAAGGGCCACAAAGCATAAACTTGATAGAGGCAAAACTTCCCTTTGTTTGCAGCACCTCATCACATACTTGTACAGTAAAGCGCACCAAAGCACCACATATTTATCCCCCTATTGCCATAGCTGTCATTACATTTAGGCAATCACCTTTATTTAAAAAAAAAGGTCAGACAGTCCAAAAGTGAGGGGCAGAAGTTCTGCACAAAGAGGTAGTGTTTTTTTTTTTTTAAACATTATTTACTGTCCATTTTGTACAGGGACGGTGATGCAAACTGATAGCAATATTGTAATAGTAATATTAGGCAAAAAGGAGGTCGTCGGCCTTGCCAGATAAGACTGCCAGCTCAGAAACTCACCTGGCAGAGGAATGTGACCTTGTAGGTGAAAGTAGAGATGGAAATGGCCATTCTGAAGTACATCGAGAACTAGATTATGACTTAAAGTGGTCCTAGACCCTTATGGTTTTTTACCCTTACGCATTTTATGTATTTAGGTAAAAAACATTCTCAGCTGCAGGAACCCCCCCAGCCCACCCTTAAGCCTCGTACACACGGGACGACGATCGCATACAACAGGTCGTACTAATGAACGTTGTATGCGATATCGATCATTCGTATGCACGATTAGAACAGTCGAACATACAACGGTCGTACAAGGGAGTTGTATGAACAGACTAGAAAACTTGGTCGTACCAACAAGCGCTCATACGACCGTTGTATCGTGTGTACAGAGCAGTTGGTACAACAAGTTGTATTGTGCAAAACACGCATGCTCAGAAGTCAGGAACGACCGGATGCTAATTACACGCACCTGAACGTTCTTCTGTGCTCATACGATCCTGTAGTGCAGTCAGTATGCAAGTTACATTATGCAACATACGATACGATCGTCGTCCCGTGTGTATGAGGCTTTATTCTTACCTGAGCCCGATCCAGTGACCTGCGAGAAAAAAAATGGAAAGGGCAAAAACCTGACTTTTGGTAATGCTGAGAACCGTATGTTGTTCCAGTCTCAGACATTTTCCCAGTCATCATAGCGATAAAATGGTTCTGAAGTGGTAAAATGTCTAATCTGAAACACAGAAATAACTAAATAATGTTTTAATCTAGGAGTGAGAGGCCAGTGGTTTCTAAAAGAAGATAGAAAAGGCAGAAGCCTGTTTTTTGATGGTGCTGAAAGCCAAAAACTGGTTCAGACCCAGCCATTTTCCTAGTTGCCATCTCAATCTGTTTTAATGTTATTTTTTTAATGCTTTTTTACATATGTATTTTTAAAACAATTTTCATTATTTTTTTTCTCGTAAGATCATCCCTGCACTGGTTGGAAAAACACAGACAGGGACAGCAATTCAAAATGCGTTCTCTTCATAGATTGGATTGAAGTCAAAGACTTCAACACCACCTTGTCCCTATACAAAAATTAAAAATGGGTTCCTTGCAAGATAAGGCCACCAGCTTGGACAACCACATCAAACAATGCTGCAATATACTGCAAACATAAAGCATGTTCAATAACAGTTGGACGTTCGGTTGTACAACCGTTGCACCCGTGTGTACGAGCCTTTAGTCTTAGGACTAAAATGGAATTTTAGTTTTAGTCCCATTTTAGTCTTCTGCAATTGTTATAGTTTTAGTCGTATTTAGTCAACTAAATCTCCAGAACATTTTAGTTGACTAAAATCTCCAGTACATTTTAGTTGACTAAAATCGAATGGGTGTAGTTAATTTGTAATGCATTATTTAAGCATTTCTCTACAATTTCCGAACTCATTATATACTGCTGGAGTGCAAAATCTAATATATTATTATTTATTGTATTGAGGTATGAACATGCACTACAGACCAGTGTTAATTTTGATGTCACATTTCAATCTTTTTTAGTCTTAGTCTTCTGACTAAAATGGCATTTTAGTTTTAGTCCCATTTTAGTCTTTTGAATAAAATGCCATTTTAGTTTTAGTCGTAATTTAGTCATCTCAATTGTTGGTTGGCAGATTGTAAAACCAGTTCATCTAAAAATATTGATACCGTTAGAAAACTGTATTTGGCGGTGAGTCTTCTGAAATTTCATAAACACTTGAGCACGCCTACTCCTCACCCCTCAGCCTTTTGGTTGGGTGAGGTCGGCCCCCCACATTCCACAAATACCCCTCACACTCCACAAATACACCTCACACGCCACAAATACCCCCCAGATTCCAGAAATACCCCCCACATTCCACAAATACCCCACACTTCACAAATACCCACCAACACTTCACAAATACCCTCTTCTTACGTTCAACACAGGCCTAGTGGCCACAATCTCCCCCCCCTGAGGTGGCAGCAGGACTCTGTATCCGGGCCTGGGCACAGCCTCTGAGTCGATCATCAGTGCCTAGGTGGGTGGATCTTCCCTCCACTCTGTTATCTCTCTGCTCTCCAGTGCTGTGTGCGCTGGGCTGCAGCAGCATGGGGAGGAGAGGACACAGAAAACGGAGAGAGAAAGCTCTTTGGCCCCCCCCCCACTCTACAGCACTTGGGTGAGGTGCACCCACAGAGTTCCTTCCTACAGAAGGTGAAATCTGGCGCAGTGCATGTGGCTAAAAAAACAGAGAAGTCTTTTTGGCGGTCAACCCGTCCAACACCTCCAGGTGGGAGCCAGATTGACAAGATACTGGAGGGAATGGACGACGAAGGTGAGAGACCGCTGGACATTAAGAACGGTGAGACATGGATACGAAATAAAATTTTGAGAGAAGCCTCCGAATATCTTTGTTCAGACACGTTGCCCACAGGATCAGAGGAAACGCAGGTGTTTACAAGAATACATCAACAAATTATCTTGGAAACAAGCAATCAAGACAGTGCCGCTAGGGTGCCAGGGAAGTGTATTCTCCAATATTCCTGGTGCCCAAAGCATCCAGAGAACTCAGACCGGTCCTAGACTTGAGAACCTTAAATCAGTTTGTCATCCCTGGATGGAGTCTGTGTATACCATAATATCAGTGATACAACCAGAGAACTGGCTAATCTCCATCGATTTGGCAGATGTGTCACGATCAAGCGTCAGGCTCGAAGACCAGTTGCTATAGCAGTTTCGTAGTCACCCTGGCAGATGACACAGGCTCACCTGAGGTGCGGAATCTAAGTACCAAAAGGTGTTCACCAGAGCTCCTGATGGTGGAGATGGACTTAGCTGCGTGTCAGTACCAGTTCGCGGTCCTCAGGATTGCCCCACCAGGGTGTTAGCAAACCGGGGTCCAGTAGCGGATGAGCAGATAAAGATCAGACGGGAGCGTGGTCAGTATTCAAGCCAAAAGGTCAGTAACGAGTAGTTGCAGGTTGGGATCAGGCAGTAGAGTAGTCGTGGAGCAAGCCAAGGGTCGATAACGAATGGTAGCAAATCTGGACAACAGCAGGGGAGATAAGAGCAAAGGCACTGGCTGAGAAAACACAATAACCTGGCAAAGAGGAAGTGCAGAGACAAGGCTTATAAAGGAAGTTCATGGGAGAAGCAAGAAGTTCAAGGTTCACCAGCAATCAAGAGATAAGACAGGGTTGTCTAATGGACCAGGCAGAATATCCAACAGATCAGGCAGGGAGCTGTCCAGCATCTTAGATAGCTCAGCGCGAAGGATCAATGCCAGACACAGAAGAAGTCCCAGGTTCAAACCCAGGTCCTGACAAGATGCCTATTTGCATGTTCCAATCCACAAACATTATGAGAAATACCTCAGGTTCATAGTAGGAAAGGAACATTATAAATTCAGATGTTTGCCCTTTGGCATCAGCACAGCACCCAGAGTGTTTTCCAAGATCCTGTTGGCAACTATAGCATGCATCCGCCTACAGGGAATAAAAATATTTCATTATTTAGACGACATCCTGGTCATGGCACGCTCAAGTGAACAGTTAGCGCTACAACGCGACAGGGTGATAAAGATCCTGTCTGACTTTGGATGGCTGATAAACAGCTGGAAGAGCCATCTTACTCCCACCCAACAGATGGAATACTTAGGCATGGTATTCGATAGCAGATCAAATCAAATTCTTCTCCCGGATCGCAAAATGGCCGAATTAAGGGCTTGTGTTTACAAGGTGATGCAGATCCCGACATTGTCAGCAAAAGACTTTATGACAATGTTAGGGATTTTCATGGCAACTATCCCAGCTATACCATGGGCAAAGTTTCACATGAGAGCTCTGCAAATGGCCTTCCTGGAGCAATGGGACGGCTGATCATTAGACCAGAAGATCCGGATACCGACACGGGTTAGATGGCCTAATTTGGGGACCCTGTGGTGAGGTATGCCTCTCAGTCCGGGAGAGTGGATTGTGGTTAATTCGGACGCCAGCCTTCAGGGCTGGGGGCTCACTGCTTCGGCAGCCAGGCTCAAGGCAGGTGGTGCACAACAGAGACTAGACACTCCAAACTTTTGGAATTACAGGCAGCATATATGGCTCTGCTGGCATTCAAAGAGATAATTCAAGGAGCATGAGTCATGCTGAGGCTGGAAAACGGCAGTGGCATATATCACCCGACAAGGAGGAACATGGAGTCTACCGCTGCTTCAGATAATGACCAAAATTTTTCACTGGGCTGAACTCATGTGCAAGCACTAACAGCGATATACATTCCAGACAGGCAGAACCAGATAGCAGACTGACTGAAACGGAAATTTCCAGACAATGGAGAATGGGCAATCAACAAACACTATCTGCAACCCATCTTACCAAATGGGGAACTCCCAGCATAGACTTCATGGAAACACTAGAGAATGTGCCAAAATTCATCACAAGATTCAATCACAACGAGGCGATATAGCACAGTACATCTTCTCAATCTGTTGGCAGTTCCCCCTAGTATACCTATTTCCACCAATCCCACTGGTCATGAAGACCTTGCTGAAGATTGCGGAAGATAAACAGCCAGAAGAGCCAGCTTACTCCCACCCAATGGTTGGAATACTTAGGCATGGTATTCGATACCCGATCAAATCAAATTCTTCTCCCATATCGCAAAATGGCTGAATTGAGGGCCTGTGTTTACAAGGTGATGCAGATCCCGACATTGTCAGCAAAAGACTGTATGACAATGTTAGGAATTTTCATGGCAACTATCCCAACTATACCGTGGGTGTAGTTTCACATGAGAGCGCTGCAAATGGCCTTCCTGGAGCAATGGGATGGCCGAGTGGATTGTGGTTACTTCGGACGCCAGCCTTCAAGGCTGGGGGGCTCACTGCCTCGGCAAGCAGGCTCAAGGCAGGTGGAGGGCGACGGAGACCAGACACTCCAACCTTTTGGAATTTCAGGCATCATATATGGCCCTGCTAGCATTCAAAGAGATAATTCAAGGAGCACGAGTTAAGCTGAGGCTGGACAACCAAACAACAGTGGCATATATCACCCGACAAGGAGGAACACGGAGTCTACCGTTGCTTCAGATAATGACCAAAATTTTTCACTGGGCTGAAACTCATATGCAAGCACTAACGGCAATATCCATTCCAGGCAGGCAGAACCAGATAGCAGACCGACTGAACCAGAAATTTGCAGAAATGGAGAATGGGGAATCAACAAACACTATCTGCAACCCATCTTTACCAAATGGGGAACTCCCAGCATAGACCTAATGGCAACACCAGAGAATGCACAAGTGCCGAAATTCATCACAAGATTCAATCACAATGAGGCGATATAGCACAGGACGCCTTCTCGATCTGTTGGCAGTTCCCCTAGTATACCTATTTCCACCAATCCCACTGGTCATGAAGACCTTGCTGAAGATTGCGGAATAGGGGGTGCAGGCAATAGTAATTGTACCATTGTGGCCCAGAAGACCCTGGTTTACTGCTCTTACAGATGACTTCAGCTCTACCGGTACACCTACCACTCAAGAGGGACCTGCTACAACAGGAGCAAAGGATCCACCCCAATCTGGGGAGATTGTGGCTGACGGCCTGGCTGTTGAATTGGCCAGATTACAAGAACAAGGGCCCTCAGAGGGAGTGATCACCACACTACTTGGGGCAAAGAAGCCCACAACAAATGCCACATACACCAGAATCTGGAAGAATTTCGCAGACTTTGCATCACAACATTCATTCTCCCCATTAATGCTAAGTATTGCGAACATTCTGGAATTTCTGAAAACAGCATTAAACGTTGGTTTGGCGTACAACTCAATTAAGGTGCAGGTGTCAGCCCTGTCAGTCTTCATTGGTCATAGATGGGCTAATGAGCCTCTAGTTAAACAGTTCCTCAGAGCTGCAATAAAAGTGCGCCCGCTAAGGAAAAGCCTCTTTCCATCCTGGGACTTGGGCACAATCCTAAAAGCACTAATACAGCCGCCATTTTGCCCAGCACAAGTATGTACATTAGCTTTACTGACAATCAAATTGGTCTTCCTGAGGGCCATCACAATGCCCAGGGGGCTTCAGAACTAGCAGCTTTATCCTGTAGGGAACCATTCTGCGTCAGCTACCCAGACAGGGAGATCTTGTGGCCCGCCATGGCCTTAGCCTCTAAAGTAGTCTCCAGTTTACATATTAACTGGGAGGTAGTGCTACCTAGTTTTATGTAGCCACCGGATCAGGAGGATCAGATTTAGACCTCTAGATATGGTCGGACAAATATCTACATACCTGCAGAGAACACAACAAATACGTATATCGGACAGTTTATTAATTTTTCCTGCAGGATGCAGGAAAGGAGAGGCGGCACCTCCAAGAATTCTGCCCACTTGAATCACAAGAACCATCTCCTTGGCTTACAAGCAGCAGGGCCTTGGTCCTCTGCAGATTGTGCAAGCTGACTCGACAACAGGGATGGCAGGTTAGTGGACAGCCGCAGCTAAGGTTCCGGTGGAGGACATATGCAAGACCGCTAGCTGGAGTTCCTGCGAAGTGTTTGCTCGGCATTACAAATTAAATGTAGTCACCGCTAGCTCAGCAAAGTTTGGAATGGTGGTAGTGTCAGCTCCTTTCTGTAGTTAATTAAAGCGTGGTGAAGCATGGAATAAAAGAGTCTGTTTGTTTCTTCCCCACTCTAAATTGATTGGGTATATCTCATAGTGTTCTGACGGGAGGATAACTAGGAAAACGGAAAATTGTTATCAATACTCACCGTAATTTTCCTTTCCTGGGCCGTCCTCATGTCAACACAACTTATGCTTCCCTCCCTAAGTGGCCTGTCGCTGCTACACAAAGAACACGAGGGGGGGGGAGGACAGGTATTTATTGCGCTGAAAGAAGGTGGTGCTGAGGGTTAAATGAGGAAGTTAACCCATAGTGTGCTGACGTGAGGATGGCCCAGGAAAGGAAAATTATGGTGAGTATTGATAACAATTTTCCGTTATTTAGACCCAGGTCTACCCTTGCTTGTTGTTAGTTATAGGCTTATGAGACACTATATTTGAGGCATGCTCATACATTGCATGTAATTTTTTTAACTTTATAGTTACTGTATTTTGCCACCTGCTTTTGTATTTGGGATGACTGCTCTTAAAGCCGAGTTTCACCCAAAAGTGGAACTTCCACTTTAAGGCCTCCTCCCCAGCTCCTGTTTGTGAAACTGAGCATTTGGGGAACCTTAGGCGATCAGAAGCGGAAGTTCTCCTTCCCCCTCCCTCCCAAAGTCTTCTGGGACACGACAGGTCCTAGAAGACTTCTGGACCAGTCACAGAGCTCAGTACCGCAAGCTGTTACAACAGGGTGCCCATAGTAGAGATGCTGGCGCCACCGAGGAAGGAGAGAGAGTGAAATCTGCTGGGGTCAGTGTACCGCTGGATCGTGGGACAAGTGGGTGTGTGTTTATTAAAAGTCATAAGCTGCTGAACACAAAAATGAATGGAGCTCCTCTTTAAATGTTTTTATTGGTTAGAGAATTTATATATTTTGGATTATAAATAAAGCTTTTTACTTGATAAACATTGGTTGGAACAGTGATTTTGTGGTTTCTTGTTTGACTGTTTATTTATTACTGTGCTCCCACTGGGGAGATGTACCCTTTTCATTTATACTGGTAACAGAAGGAGATGAGAAAGACAATATATTTGAGATGTCACCATAATAAGCCACATTCTGGATGAACCCTCTGCACTCTGTTCTACACACTTTCCAGCAAACTATGCAATGAAGAACAGGGATTTTTAGTTCACACATACTGCAATACATGTTTAAGCTGGCCATCTGTGTCAAAGTAATCCCTCTTATGGCCAGTCCTACTCTGCTCTGCCACTGCAAATGCTATGGTGGACACAATGCCAACATGGGGCAAACAGACACAAGGTGGGGGAGAGTTACTAGGTTCAGGTCTGGTCACTGACCTGCATTGCAAATGAAACAAGACATAACTGTGCTCAAATCCCAATAGCATGTGCATGTACACAGTATAATCTATTAGGTACTAAAAGGGTGTGACCACATGTTAACACTACATCGTAACATGTATTGTCACCACAACACTGTTACCATAGCAAAGGGAAATTGTTTCTTACCCATGTTGGTCTGAAATGTGTAAGCTGCAGAACATTGTTGGATCTGTAACGAGAAAAAAACTAAAGAGAAAAAAAGGAGGGGCAAACACCTAGTGCATTGCCTTATTGAGAAGAAAAAATGCATATCATACACAACTCCAGTATCGGGGATGTACAATCTCTGCAGTTGGAAATCGGATGTGTTTCAGGAGGTAAGCTCCCTTCCTCAGAGCTCTGGGGAAGGTAGCTTGCCTCCTGAAATGCATCAGCTTTCCAACTGTAGGGATTGGTCATTCCCAATACTGGAGTTTTGTATGATATGCGTTTTATCTTCTCATGTTTGTGAGTATGTCTATTTTTTCAATAAATAACAAATTGGTGTCGAAGGTAATGCACTGGGCATTTGCACCCTTCTTTTTTTTCTTTTAATTGATGTGGAGTTTCCCCACTGAAAGAGAGCAGCATCACTAGGAATACTATAAGTATCAGAGTGAGCGCTGTGGCTTGATTGACTTTGGAGAATTTTTGGATCTGTGTCTGAGGTCTGTCAGCACTTGAGCACGTTTTGGGATTTTCATTATTTCAAATTTTTCTCCATTCTCCCTAGCCCAATTCTTCTTGCCTTTAAGCTCCATATTGGCTGACCCATCACACCTGTATGAGCTTGCTGGGCATCTCATTCCAAAGCAATAGGCATTAATGTGGAGCTGGCACCTTTTGCACCTATAAGCTCATTCTGCTAAAAGGCCATTTGTGATATCTAGTACTAATGGTAGCCAAGAAGCCCAGCTCATAACCAGCATTCCACTTCATTCCAAAGGTGTTTGAAAGGTTTGAGGTCAGGACTGCTTGCAGGCCACTTGAGTTTCTCCACACCAAACTCATCAAACCATGGCTTTATGGTTCTGGCTTTGTGCACATGGACACAGTCATGCTAGAACAGAAAATGTTGCTACATGGTTGGAAGTGCACAACTGTCAAAGTTTTCCCTTGACTGGAAACAGCTGAAGCCTTTTGGCGATTTGTCCATATACTTTTGTTATATAAGTAGGTGTGATGATTATATATTCTTAAACCTTCGGCTATATAATCTTCCTGGTAAGCACATTCTGTTTGTGTTGTGCTTGTCTCCAATATACCCATAAGCAGAAAAAAAATCCATGTTCAAATATTATTTAGTGCTTTATGTGCCCTTTAAAGTTTTATAATCTCGTAGTGTTTTGTTAGCTAGGTTATAAGGCCTCTTCACATGCTGATAATTTGTCACACATGAGATTGATGCATCCAGAACTGCCCAAAAGTGAAATCATGTTAGTTTGAGAATGTGTTGTCCTTGTCTATGGATAAAATAAAGAGCTCCTCTTCATTTTACTGATGCCATTCCCTTTCTTCTCACCGTCATACTCTGTACAGTCTATTTGTTATTTATTACTCCTCCGAGATTCCTGTGATTTCTTGTGCAGCCTTGGCTTTATATTTGTTGCTAAGTATTTCCCCTATTATCGCGCTCCTTCGTACACGGTGTCTAGATGTTCAGAAATAATTTAGAAGTTCTGCCTCATCCTTTTGGGAGCCGTCTCTGCAGGACAGATTTATAATTTAAATGAATGCCAAAATATCAGGGGAGAGTAGATGTGACTTCCTTGGTTCTTTCAAAAAAGGAATAAACATAAAATGGATAAAAGAAGGATTAAAATTATAGATACAACAATTCTGAGTTTTTGAGTTAAAAACGAATTCTGATTTTAAAGTAATGATGTATTTGATGCAGTTGAGGCACTACAGGCAATTGCACTTAATACACAGAAAGCAGGGGTGGGGGGATACTGATGCCCAGAATGCTACCAGTCAACTAACTTTAAAGTAGAACTAAAGGCAAAATCAAAAATTACATATATGCTGCCATCTGCCACTAACATTAACACAGCAGTTTTCATTTTTTATCATTTAATTTTCATTGTAAGAATAATAAAAACATGATTTGCACTGCACTTCAAACCCTATAAAGGTTGTCCTGCACAATGTGCCTTCTTTCAATGTGTCATTTGGCCAGTATCCATTTCTTCCGTTATGATATCTGTGACATTATTCCATCTGCAAACTTTTCCCCATGGTATCTCCCCATCTTATCTGCCCTCACTGCCGCATGCCTCAACTCAACTCCATATTCATAGCTCTCTACTTTACTTTATTTGAAGGGAATCAAATCCCTCTGTCCCTCTCCTTTTCACGTATCCCTTTTTTGGTCTGATATACAGACCCCTATTAAAAAATGTACTGATTAACTTCCAAATGTTTAATCCTTTCTCTGACCCTTTTATTAAAACTCTAAATTATTGGATTTGTCATTTTGAATAGCCAGCATAACCACTTCCACACTGCGGCATATATTTACTGCGGCAGTGTGGATGTGTACCGCGAATCGCCGTAAATAAACGTCGATTTGCGGAGTGACCGCTAGGGGGCGCGAGGATTGCGCCTGCGGCTCGGATGGACCCGATGTCCGCCGGCGAGCCGCGATGAGCAGCCAGAGCCAAAAAACGGGGAACAGCCGATGTAAACACGGCGGTTCCCCATTCTGACAGTGGGGACATAAGAGATCTACTGATCCCTGTCACTGGGATCAGTTAGATCTCTTATGCCCATAGCAACCCAGCCCCCTCACAGTTAGAACATGCCTAGGGGACACAGTTAACCCCTAGATCTCCCCCTGCAGGTTAACCCCTTCACTGCCAATGGCATTTACACAGTAATCAGTGCATTTTTATAGCACTGATCACTGTATAAATGCCAATGGTTCCAAAAAAGTGTCAAAATGGTCCGACATGTCCGCCCCAATATCACAGTACTGCTAAAAATCGCACATCGCCGCCATTACTAGTAAAAAAAAAAAACCCAAAAATGAATTCTCATCATCCGTAAACGCGGCAACTTTCACGCAAACCAATCAATAAACGCCGATTGGGATTTTTTTTACCAAAAATATCAGGAAGAATATAAATCAGCCAAAACCGAAGAAAAAAAGTTTTTTTATGGGTATTTTTGGATTTGTATTTTAGCAAAAAGTAAGAAATATTGTTTTCTTTTGCAAAATTGTCGCTCTTTTTTTGTTTATAGTGGTGATCAGAAATGACGCAGAGGCGATCAAATACCACCCAAAGAAAACTCTATTTATGGGGAAAAAAGGACGCAAATTTCGTTTGGGTACAACGTCGCACAAACGCGCAATTGTCAGTTAAAGCGACACAGTGCCGAATCGCAACAAATGCTCTGGTCCTAATGTGGGAAATCCTTCCGGGGCTAAAGTGGATAAAGAAAATAAGCCTAAAAATCATTCATGGGCTAAACCACTCACTTTTTGTGTATTGATCCTATATGGTCCATATATCTTGGAGTGTGCCCTTTGCCTCCAAACGTGGTGTTTTAACCGCTTAAGGACCGGAAGGATTTCCCACATTAGGACCAGAGCACTTTTTGAAATTGGGCACTACGTTGTTTTAACTGACAATTGTGCGGTCGTGCGATGTTGTACCCAACCGAAATTGACGCCCTTTTTTTCCCACATATAGAGCTTTCTTTTGGTGGTATTTGATCCCCTCTGCTTCACTTCTGATCACCGCTATTAACAAAAAAAGAGCGACGATTTTTTAAAAAAAACAATATTGTTTACTTTTTGCTGTAATACAAATCCAAAAAAATATATATATAAAAAAACAAAATTATTCATCAGTTTTGGCCGATATATATACTTCCTCATATTTGTGATAAAAAAAATCGTGACCTGCGTTTATTGATTGGTTTGCGCAAAAGTTGCCGTGTTTACAAACCGTGAGAAATCATTTCTGGCGTTTTTACTATTTATTTTTGATCTGCGGTGATCTGCGATTTTTATCGGGACTGTGATATTGCAGCGGACATGTCGGACATTTTTGACACTTTTTTGGGACCAATGACATTTATACAGTGATCAGAAATTTAAATATCCACTCATTACTGTGTAAATGTCATTAGCAGTGAAGGGGTTAACCTGCAGGGGGCAGTGAAGGGGTTAACTGTGTTCCCTAGGCGTGTTCTAACTGTGAGGGGGCTGGGCTGCCAGGGGCATAAGAGATCTAACTGATCCCAGTGACAGGGATCAGTAGATCTCTGTTATGCCACCTGACAGAACAAGGAACCGCCGTGTTTACATCAGCGGTTCCCCGTTCTTCTTCTCTGCCAGGCCACCGCGGATAGCTGGCGGACATCGAGTCCACCAGAACTGCGGCCACACTGCTGCAGAATGTGGCGGGCACAAGAGCGCGCCGCCGGCACCGCGCTCACGTCCGCTAGCCGCGCACGAGCGAGCCACCGTTCATAAACAGCGCCACTCTGCAGCAGTAAAAGTATGTGAGGCGGTGGGGAAGTGGTTAATGCACCCCTCTTTAGAAAATTGGGAGATATGCATGTTTAGAATCCCTTATGCTGTCTGATGCTATGATTGCTTCATGACCTCTAATGCCATTAGTGCTAATGAATCCTTCTTGGTATGACATGGGTTTTAACAAACTCAAAAACCATGAATTTAAAATCTCTCCTCTCCCTTTTCTTTTTACCATTTTGATTTCTGTATCTGTTTTTAAAAGGGCTTCCTGTCTGGTAGCTGATGATGCATGTTGGTACCTACAAACACAGTAGTTTTTATAAAGAAAACATTTCCATTGTGGGATGCCTTCACTCGCTTTGGTAAACCCCATTGTAATAAACCAGGTCATGATAACCAATGTCTCAGATGTTGTAAACCCCAAGCTAACCTCTCACAGCTTTTTGGCCTACTAGTTTAAGGGTTTTCAGAACCAACGTTGCAATTTTGTTGTCACTATTTCTATATAGCTTATTCACTATCACCCCATAGATAGCTTCTTCCCGCCCAGGCTGTTGCTAAAATGAATCCCGATTTTAGTCATCAACCCTTTAGAGTTGTACAGTCCTTGAGCTGTTTTGTGAGCCAGACCATCAGGTCATCTTCATTTACAGAAGCACACCAATTAAAAGAAAAATGGGCTACCGCAATGCCATACAATCTATATGAACTTTTCAGAAAAATAAGAGTTTACCTCAGATGCCCTATATAGATATCTGACAGTAGTTGTCTCATTGAACACAATTAGATTAGTAGGCTTGTTTAATAGACCACCTTTACTTTTGTTTCTGT
Organism: Glandirana rugosa; assembly: GCA_018402905.1. Lineage (NCBI taxonomy): Eukaryota > Metazoa > Chordata > Amphibia > Anura > Ranidae > Glandirana > Glandirana rugosa. Next base: position 2,453,184 of record BLSH010433795.1, on the reverse strand, counting down.
TTACTGCAAGGGTCTCCGAACTTTCTAAAGAAAGGGCCAATTTAATGTCTTTCAGACTTTAGGGGGGCCGGACTGTGCCCAGTGGGAGTAAATAAAGCCTGATCTTTGGCATTAGGGGGGAGAAATAGTTGGTGTCAGTGGGAGAAATAATGCCTCATTTTTGTTGTCAGTGGAAAGAATTATGCTCCATTGTTAGTGTCAATGGAAGGAATAGTAGCCCATTGTTGGTGTCAGTGGCAGGAATATTGTCTCAAGGACTGGATAAAGGCAAGCAAAGGGCCTCATCTAGCCCCAGGTCTGCTGTTTGGAGACCAGTAGTTTACTGCTTTAATTTTCCTCAATTAGTTCATCTAAAGCCTCTAGATTTTTCTCCAAAAGTGCTAAACTGGTAGAGTGAATGCAAGTGGCTATGCTAAGGTTAAATAAATTAATTTTACTTGCTTTCTTAATGGCAAAGCAGCTGAAAACGTAGAATGTTAATGTACAATGCATAACCAGTGGTTCAATAAAATTTCCCTAAGGGCTTATTCATACTTGTCTGTTCCAGTGCGTTGCATTGACACATGCACTTTAACGTCTGCTAAGTCACTTGTCACCATATGTTCTGATAAGCCAGCCTATTGTAATGAGTGGGTCGCCAATGCAGCAGAACAGACTAAAGGCCCGTACACACAGTACAAGTCTGATAATCCGACCGTTAGTACGCACGATTCAACAGCCAATTTCCAATTATCTTCCAACAGAAGTTGTCTGAGAAGACTAGAAAACTTTTGTTGGCCAACAAGGCATTGCCCAATTTTCGGCTCCTGTGTACAGAAGTTGGACCAACAAAAGTTGTAAGTACAAACACGCATGCTCAGAATCCAAGAAGTGTTCCGTTGTGTAAACCTGTGCTCATAATTTACAAATTACATTCACCTGAACTTTCTCTTTATACACTCATAACACGTCACCAAGTTCGATTATTTGACTGACGTCAGTACGCTAGACAAAACCACGTACAGCCAATTTGGACAAAAGTTGGACATGCGGTTGTACAATAATCGGCACGTGTGTACGAGGCTTTCATAAATCAGACATGCACAATTTATATATGATGCAGTGTACCACTGCAACACACAAACACATATTATGCATGTTCCCACAACACATCGAACTGGAGAGATGTGAACTGACCCTTAGTTTCTGTAAATAGCACAATATGCTGTGAATCTAAAGGGCAGAGGCAGAACTAGGCATAGCTATTCACTGTTAGGGCTATGAATAGTGCCAACATGTAAGCAGCTACAGAAACAGCAAGTGCGGCAACACTACAGTGATATCCTTTAAGAAGGAAGACCGTTGTCACCCACTTAAAGGAAGTGTGTATCAAATGGTTCCACTTGCAGGATCAACGGGTATTTACAAAATGTTCCTGGGGTAGTTAGAAAAACAGAGATCTTATTGGGATGGGCAGTATATATCACACGTGCCATTTTATATTTTTACCCTAACTCTAATTAAAAATATTTGTTCACAATCTTTTTACTGCTAATTGTTTAAAATATATGCTTTAATTATCATAGCCACTACTGGGTATATTTACCAGTAAATTGACAATACACCTGGTTGGAATTCCATGCTTCACATAAATAATCCTCATGTGACATTATGCGAGGCAAGGTGATAGATGGACGCTGCATGCATTAATTTGGAGTGAACTAAGGTGCAATCCTGTCCGGTTTTTACCAGCCACCTTGGCAGGGTTGATTCCAGACCAGATTTCCACTGGAGTCCACCATCAGGTGGTTTAAATAACCAGGAAGAGAGGAAAGTTTTGTTCTGGCCTGGGATTCAGGAGCCATCAGCCTGAGAGAGCTGACAAATGGTTATGGAATGAGACAAAAAGGTTTGCACTGTTTATGTTTTGTGGGTGTCTGGGGTAAACCCTGCACCGCTCAGTTAGGAAAAACTGAAATGTTTAGTTATCACCTGGATGGCGAGGATTTATTTTCAGTTTTGTTTATTTGATTTCTACACGCAACCTTTTTAATAAACCTGGGTACAGATTTTAAACAAACCTGCCATTTTGGACTGCCTTTTTACAGGGAAGGTGATCCCCATTGAGCTAACCCCTCAAATGTGGTGGACTCGACGGGCATCTTCCTGAGCAAGTAGAAAGATGGAGGATGTATGAAAAGCCCTGTTGCAGGCCACTGCAACCCAGCAGGAAACTAATTGCCAGATCGCACAGGCCACTGCAGCTCAGCAGGAGGAAAATCGCAGGCAGCATGAGGCGAGTCGCCAAGCCATTGCAGCCCAGCAGGAGACGAATCACAAGTTTGCGGAGGCCCTGGTGGAATTAAAGAAGGGGTCTGCAAGTCCTTTACAGTGGAACAGAAAATGGTACGTGCCAGCTATTTCCTGCAGAAGATGACACCTGTAGATGATGAGAAAGCATACCTAGCAACTTTTGTGAGCCGCTGTTCGAGAAGGATGGCCAAAAGAGCAATGGGCAGGACTGCTAGTGCCTTTTCTGACAGGAGAACCCCAAAAGACCTATTATAACCTGGAATCAGAGGCTGCCCAGGATTTTGAGACACTGAAAGCCGAGATGCTTGCATGCATTGGGCGTCACCATTGCAGTCCGGGCTCAATGGGTGCATCGCTGGTCATACAGTACTGACAAGTCACCCCGCTCCCAAATGTTTGATTTGATACACCTCACCAAGAAATGGCTACAGCCAGACTTTGCCGGGCCCTAAGATTGTGGAGCGTGTCATCATGGACCGTTATTTATGTGCGCTCCCTGCCACTTTGAGGAAGTGGTTCATCCATGGGGACCCTAAGACAGCTGGTTGACCTGGTGGAGAGATATACGGCTGCCGAGGACTTGTTGAACCCATCTGTGCCGCACTCCAATATCTCTAGGGGTGAAAAATCGCCCGGAGGATCTGGTAAGACTGTTCCAGGGTTCAGGGGCATGGGAAGAAATTACAAGTCTTTTGCCACAGATAAAGAGACTATGGGCTCAGGACCTGGAGACCAGCCAAATAGGTCAGGAAGGTCTCTGAGGCCGTTTAGAGGACTGGGTACAGAACATATAAAATGCTATCATTGCCATGCGTTGGGTCATATTGCCGCTAACTGTTTTCGAATTGATGAACCAATGCAATGTGATAATGCTTACTAAAAAAAAAAATGCATGTCTCTTTTTGCACAGGTAGCGTGTACTGCAACGTGTCAGGAACACATGGAAAAGCAAATGTGTGTAATTTCAGTTGATGGGAAAACCAGTCACAGCTCTGCTAGATTCTGGTAGTCAAAGGTGATTGTGTAAATCTTGCAAAGTTACACCCTAGCACTATTGGGGTTATTTGCATACATGGTGACACACGTGATTACCAGGTGGCTGTGGTTCAGATTGATACCCCTTGGGGCATGGTGACACATTCAATGGGGGCGGTACCCTCACTGCTTCATGAGGTCCTAGTGGGGAGAGATTTTCCACACTTTTGGAGTTTATGGGAAAACAGTCGGGTGGACAGAGCTCCCCCTGCTGGGGAAACACTGGAACTCACTCTGGACCCTTTTGATTGCAAAAATTGAAAAGGAAACTGTGGGTGTGTCCAATGGAGGCGTATGTCATTTTCCTTTTTCTGTAATGGCTGGGGACCAGGAGGAGCTGGAATCCAGCCCTCAGCTGGAGGTTAATGAACAAGAAAGAATCTCTGACTCTATTAGTGAGAGTGGACAGAATGTGGTGCCTGACTTAGAAGTCAGAAAAGATGATTTTTGTATGTGTAGCACTACCCCCTTGAGGCTTGCTTGAGAAATCGATTCCACCTTGGTCCACTTCTAGCATCCTCCACCACCCCTGACACTCTGGGTTCACTAATTTTTGGTGCATGTTATCAAGTCTTAACACTTTAATAGTAATATTGACCACAACAGGATTTATGTTCAAAGAATGTACTTATAAGAGCTAGTGCTGTATCTCCCAGAGTTAAATTTGTTCCTTAAAGCAGCAGTAGACAACTTGTTTGATAACAAAGACTATCAAATTGACAATTCTGATACACACTTTTATGAAGAACGGAGAAATGAACAAATATATTCACCACTCCTCATTAACTCTTTGATAACAACATCAAGGAAGTATATATATATATATATATATATATATATATATATATATATATTAATAAATCCTCCTGTAGAGCTTAATCAGATATCTGGTGGTCAAAAGAGTATCATGACAAGTAAGATATAGATGAATACATTGCATAGGGATTGAGTAAAGGACTCACTCTATTATCATATCAATTTAAGCAAATGACTCTCAGATATATTGATACTGCTCAAACGGGGCTTAACTAGAGTTGAGCGAACTTCTAGAAGTCCGGGTTCTGCTGGTTCGGCCGAACTTCGGGTCAAAGTCCGGGTTCGGGTCCGGACAGAACCCGAACTTTGTCCCGGACCATTTTCAGGCCCAGAGGTAACTAAAGTTACCCCAAGCCCCAGGCCCTGTTTCAAGCCCAAGACAGGCCTGGGCTTGGGCCTGAAACTGGGCTTCAAGCCGGCTTGGTCGTCTTGGGCCTGAAGATCTTCAAGCGAGTTGAGATCAATTCGGGGCAAACTCGTCATAGTTATATAGACTCTCAGTAAACGAATTTAACTATACTATTATCTCACTCAGGAAATGAGTTAGGGATACGTTACATAAGTAGATATAGAATGAACAGTACTATGAGAAAACTGGTGGTCTATAGACTAATTCGAGATGTCCTCCTAAATAATTATATATATATATATATATATATATATATATATATATATATAT
>BLSH010433795.1:2410878-2423793 GCA_018402905.1 Glandirana rugosa | reverse complement strand
GGGTGTGCCCTTCATAGGTATGAAGTGTGACATTTTAGACAGTCTGTCTACTACTACAAAGATGGAGGAAAATCCTTCCGACGGGGGTAATTCGACAATGAAGTCCATAGAAATCATTTTCCAAGGTCTTTCTGGGACTGGTAGAGGTCTCAATAGTCCCCAAGCCTTGTTCTTACTACCCTTGTTTTGGGCACACGTGATACAAGATTCCACATATCGCTTACAGTCCTGCTTTACTTGGGGCCACCAAAAGGTGCGTTGGATTAATTCGGAGGTCTTAAAGGTACCAAAGTGTCCTGCGAGTTCATGATCATGGCATAATCCCAAAACTGTGGCACGCACATCCTCAGGTACAAAAATTCTGTTTTCATGCCACAATAGCCCCTCTCTGTACTGAAGATTGTTTCCAGGTGAAGAGGTACCTACGTTTGACAGAAGTTTGATTCGTGACAACAGATCTTCCTGGAGCAAGAAAAAATTTCCAGAGGATAGAATAGTGTCAGAAGATGATGGGTTTCCTGATTCATTGAACATGCGTGAAAGTGCATCTGGTTTAGTATTTTTGGATCCCGGCCTGTAGGTTATGTGGAAGGAAAATCTGGGAAAGAACAGGGCCCATCTGGCCTGGCGTGGCTTCAATCTCTTTGCGGTCCTCAAATACTCCAGATTCTTGTGGTCAGTATAGATTAAGATTGGGTGTGCTGCTCCTTCCAGTAAGTAACGCCATTCTTCTAATGCTGCCTTGATCGCCAATAACTCTCGGTCGCCTACGTCATAATTTCTTTCAGGTGCCGCTGGGAGAGTACGGCCCCAACCGCTGTCTCTGAAGCATCTACCTCAAGGACATATGGGAGGACCGGGTCAGGATGCTTTAGAATAGGGGCTGATGTAAACAAGTTCTTGAGGGTTTCAAAAGCAGATTGTGCCTCCAAGGACCAACGGAACCGAACACTTTGCTTGGTCAACTGGGTAACGGGTGAGATGATGGCAGAAAATCCCTTGATAAATTTTCGATAGAAATTGGCAAATCCCACAAAACGTTGGATTCCCTTTTTATCACTGGGTGCTGGCCAGTCCAGAATGGCAGAGACCTTTTGAGGATCCATCTTGATGCCCTCAACTGAAATAATCAGTCCCAAGAATTGGATGCTTTCTTGTTCGAACATGCATTTTTCAGGCTTGGCATAAAGTCCATGTTGTCGTAAACGTTCCAGGACACGTAAAACGTGTTGGCGATGTTCCTTCAAAGATGGTGAGAAAATCAAAATATCGTCTAGATAGATGATAACAAAGAGATCAAGATAGTCTCTGAAAATGTCATTTACAAAATGCTGGAACGTGGCAGGTGCGTTACAAAGTCCAAATGGCATGACGAGGTATTCAAAATGTCCAAAACGGGTGCGAAAGGCAGTTTTCCATTCGTCACCCTCTTGGATGCGCACAAGATTGTATGCACCACGGAGGGCCAGCTTAGTAAAGATGACTGATGTTCCAAGTCTCTGAAATAGTTCAGGTACCAGCGGTAGAGGGTATCGGTTTTTAACCGTGATTTTGTTCAGTTCTCTGTAATCAACGCAAGGCCGTAGAGAGTGATCCTTCTTTTCTACAAAGAAGATGCCTGCCCCAGCTGGTGATGTGGAGGGACGAATGAATCCTCTTTCTAAATTTTCGTCCAAATAGGTTTTAAGAGCACCCAGTTCAAGTTCAGATAATGGGAAGATTCTCCCAAACGGGACTTCAGTTCCTGGCAAAAGTTCAATGGGGCAGTCATAAGGCCGATGAGGTGGGAGAGTTTCTGCCCCTTTCTTACTGAAGACGTCCAGGAAAGTATGGTACACCTCAGGCACAGATTGACGGGCTTCCAGGTCGACATCAGAATCCAAACAAGACAAAGTGGAGAGGGGACTGAAGCCCTTTTGCAGACAGTGCTGGGAGCAATAAGCTGACTGAAACTGAATCTCTCCTTTAGCCCAGTTGATGAGTGGATTATGTGCCTGTAGCCAAGGCATACCCAGGATGACAGGGAACAATGGGGATGCTATGGCGTCCAGGCGTAAAAGTTCATGGTGGGTGCTGGTGATGGTAGCAGGCAATGGTGCTGTCTCGTGAGTGACTAGTCCTGATTTGATTGTTGACCGTCTGCTAGATGAACAGTCATTCTCTGAGTCTTTGGCTGAAGTGGAATCTGGTGCTTGATGACAAAGGACAGATCAATGAAACAGCTACAGGCTCCGGAATCAATAATGGCGGGGACCAGGATATTCTTGTCTGGAAGCTGGAATGAGATAAGCACAGAGATCTGAGCAGGGTTGCCTGAACAGGTAGACACAGGATCAGATGTGACAGTCAGACACTTACGCAGCTTTGCTGGACAAGTCCTCACATAATGTCCCGGAGCCCCACAGTACATGCAAAGATTGTTCATCCGACGTCGCTGGCGTTCTTCAGCTGAAAGGGAAGGACGGAGAAGGCCCAACTGCATGGGTTCAGAGACGTCAGGTGGAGAAGCCGCCGGAGGTGGCACCACAGGAGTAGAGAAGACAGGGCCTCTAGGCAACATCCAAGTGGGACGAGATGTGCCTGCCTGACGTTCAGATCGTCTTTCCCTTAGACGTCGATCGATCTGGATTGACAGTTTAATCAGTGCATCTAAAGTTTGTGGAATTCCAACTCGTGCTAGTTCGTCTTTGAGGGGATCAGCAAGGCCTAGACAGAACTGGTAACATAGAGCAGCATCGTTCCAGTTGGTATCGGAACTCCAACGCCTGTAATCAGAAACATAGTCCTCTGTTGCTCTACGCCCTTGCTGGAGCGCATGTAGGGCTGCTTCAGCTGTGGCCGACTGGTGTGGGTCTTCATACAGCTGTGACATATCTTGAAAGAAAGATGTCAGGTTCCCCAGAGATGCTGCTTTCTGTTCGAGGAGCCGATGAGCCAGGACTGAGGTTCCCCTTGTAATAGATAAATTACAAATCCCACCTTTGTTGCTTCCAGCGAGAACGTGCGGGGTTGTAGAGCAAAATACAGTTCGCATGCGTTGCGGAAGGAACGGAATTTGCTGCGTTCAACGGAGAATTTGTCAGGTGGCGGAACTCTGGGTTCGGGGGGCAGCATGACTACGGTAGGTGAGGCTGCTGAACCGGAGGGTACTGTGGACTGACTGGGGTTGGAAAGAGTTGGTGCTGAAAGTTTCTGCACGCGTTCCTCCAAGTGATGGTAGCCTTCCTGAAGATCTTTAACAGCTTGCGTAAGACCAGCAAGATGGCGGCAAAGTTCTTCCATGGGAGAGGGTCCTGGCGCAGACTCGGACATGGCCGTTTGGTACTGTCACGTACCTGGTGGTGGAGTCTGCAATAGCCGAGGACAGCCTCTCTTACAACCCTGACTCAGGAACCCCTGATATGGTAGACAGGAAGCTCAAGAGTGCAGGATGGCACGAGTGCTTGACTGGAACACAGGTGCGATGGTCGCTGGCAGGGCAGGTGTTGCAGCGAGCTGGAGCAGAGGAGACACTCCGGAAAACAGCTGGCAATTCGCTCTGCGGGGCTGAACCAAGCGGATGATGCTGGACGAGAAGGCTGGAAACAGACTGGAACAAGCAGCAGCCAGGCCGAACAGGAACTGAGGGGTTAAGCAGAAGGATCGTCAGACAGGAGCCGGGTCATCAACAGGCGGGCGGAGAGGTACAAAGGAGCAGGCAGAAGAATCGTCAGGGCAAGCCAAAGGTCAGGGCAGGCAGCAAGTAGCAGTGTCAGAATCAAGCCGGTAATCAAGGAGCAGGTAAAGCAGATGAACAGGTAACAGGATACACAGGAACGCTGTAGACCAAACGGCATTGATCTCATGTCATTGTTCCTTTTAAATAGTCCTCTTGGCGCCAAGAATAATCACGAACGGGAGTGCGCGCTTCCCGGTCGCGGGTGCGCACGAACGTTCGTGCCGTCCGTTCCTTCGTGCACGCGCCTGCGCACCGTGCTCCTTTGTACGGCAATACGGGTTCTTCTTCTTTCCTGACACACTACCACAAGGGGTGTCAATCTCAACCACCGCCTTCTGGTAGTCACGGATGTCCCCATGGATTCAAATGACTCAGACAGTGCTAGGGTGTAACCTTGCAGGATTTACACAATTGCTTTTTAGCAATGTTACCACACTACCCAAGTCAAGCAGTGCAGTGACTGGTCTCCCATCAACAAAAATCACACACATTTGTCTCTCCATGCGACTTCAACATGATGCCGTATATGCGACCTGTGCAAAAAGAGAAAAGCATCTATTCACATTAGCATAATCGCATTGCATGGGTTCATCATTTAGGGGGCAATTGGCAGCAATACCCAATGCATGGCATCTGTAGCACTGTATGTGTTCTATACCCAGTCCTCTCAAGGGTCCCCAAGACCTTCCTGGCATCCCTGGTCAGTCTCCAGGTCTAGAGCCCGCAGTCTCTTTAACCGTATCAGTGTTATCAAATTTCCCCATGCCCCTGACCCCTGGAACAGTCTTACTGGGTCCGCGATCTATCACCTCTAAATACATTGGAGTGGGGCGCAGATGGGCGCAACAAGTCCTCAGCAGCCATGTATTTCTCCACGAGGTCCACCAGTTGGCTTGCAGTTTTGGGGTCTCCATGGCTGACACATTTCCTCAAAGCAGCTGGGAGTGCCCGTAGATAGTGGTCCATGACCACGTTCTCCACAATCTGGGGACCTGGCAAAGTCTCCGGCTGTAGCCATTTCCTGGTAAGGTGAACTAGGCCGAACATCTGCAAATGAGGTGGCTTGTCGGTGTGGTAGGTCCACTGATGCACGCGTTGGGCCTGGACTGCCATGGTGACCCCCAGATGTGCAAGTATTTCTGCCTTTAGAGTCTCATAGTCCTGGGCCTTATCTTGTTCTAGATAAAAGTAGGCCTTTTGGGGCTCACCTGTTAGGAAAGGTGCTAACAGTCCCGCCCACTCCTCTTTTGGCCAACCGTCGCGATCAGTGACACTTTCAAAGGTCGTGAGGTACACCTCCACATCATCTGCAGGTGTCATCTTTTGCAGGTGGTAGCTGGCATGTACCATTTTTTGTGCCACTGGCACAGGACTTGAAGATCCCTTCTTTAATTCCACCAGGGCAAACTAGCGGTTCATCTCCTGTTGAGCTGCTTGTTGTGCCGCGACTTGGCGGTTGGTTTCCCGTTTCTGGTGATTGTACTCTTGTAGGGCCTTTAACAGGTCTTTTACCACATCCCCTATCTTCCAGGAAGATGTCCGCATCCTCCACCACATGTGGGGATTAGCTCGTGAAGATCACTCTTCAGAGGAAAAGACTCAGCATGGAGGTCAGTTTCTTTAAAATCTGGCGGCTTGCCAGGTTTATTATTACAGGTTTGCAAGCTCAAAAACACATGAAAGAACAGAAAACAAAACCTTGCCGTCTGGCGCTAAACTAAACAATCAGGTTCCTCTCCATACAGTGTGGGGCTGTCCCCGACACTCACAAAACATAAGCACAGTGCAAACCTTGATTTTTGAGTCCAAATTAGCAGACAGAGCTCACTCAGATTTCTCCCTCTGCGATCCAGGATAGAGCTCCCCTCTGCTCTCTTCCTGATCATTAAATGCAGGTGGAGAGGGGTTTGAGTGGACCAGAAAGTCTGGGCCAGAACTAGCTCTGCCACGGTGGCCAGCAAAACCCGGGTCGGACTCCCTCTAGTCGCCTCAAAATGATCGCATGCGAGGTGACAAGTATCGCCCATCCATTGTGGTGCCTCGCATAATGTCAATATATATATATATTATTACACACACTCTTAAATGTAAACAAACATTTTAAAATGTATTAAAACATGGACGGTGTCAGTAGAGAAGTGGACGGTGTCAGTAGTTTTTTATTTATTTATTTTTACAATATTTTTAGGAGCCCTATTGGAGAGCTTTGCTGAAATATCATAGACCCCTGATGTCTGACTTTTGAGACAGAGAAAGGTACTGAGGATAGAAAGATTCCCCAGTCCCCTTTCACTGCAGCTCAGACAGTAAATGAATGGGAAGTGCTCTGTGCTGAGCGGCTTCCTGTTCATTCACAAACGGAAGCATAGTAAACACAATTTACCAATAACATCCCCTGCAGCAGCCGGCAGGAGAGGAGGGAAGCCGGCAGAGCTGAGGAGGACGGGGTGGAGGGACAAGGGGGGGGGCTGGGCAGCAGAGGGCAATCTACGCCGCATGGAGTGATTAGGGCACGGCCAGGCAGAACTGGCGTACCCTGTGCACACAACTATGAGATGGATGGTGCACCAAGCAGAACTAATATTTAGGACAGAGTGTGCCCAGGGATGAATGTCCAGAAAGCATATTGCTTATGTTCTGAGCATTTGTTGTGGAGTGCATACTGCCCTAAACAATAATACCGCTTCATGCACCATCCAGCCACAGCAGCTGTCAGGCTCTCATAGAGTCTTTTAGGCTGCCAGCAATGGGGCTGGGTGGTGCACCTGTGACTTCCACCTGCACCTAAACGCTGGAGTTTCATACACTGGGGCAACACGCCGAGTGTACATGAGCCCATAAGCTGCAAGCATTTTCTCTCCTCAAAACTTCACATATTTGTCCCAGAGATTTCATGTAAAATCTGGCCTTAACCAAAGAATTTTATTTTCAGCACTTCAAGCTGCCAGCCTTGGCTCATACAGGTATGAGGAGTAACAATGCAGTAATCTAATATTTTTATCACAGGACAGTCACTTTACTATGGAGAGCACTAAACTTTTGTACCGAAAGAGCTTTTGCAGAATATAAAATTCCCCAGCCTCTAATTATAATCTAGTTCAACAGGCAAAACCAGGACTTGACTACATGCACATGGTGGAAGAAGATTACCAACAGATGGCCTGCTAACATAAGATACAGGGAAGAAGGAGACAGATTGCAATAAGAGAAACTCTGCTACAGCATGGAAGAAAACTCATCTGTTGTGTAAATGTGCCTCAATGTGCACTTTGCTCTTTTCATGCTTGATGAAAGGCATGCTGTCCTTACCCATGTGTTCTCTACTACAGAGGAAGAAGTAAGTGTAACAGTGAGACAGGCAGATCTAGGTCATGTATCTGTGTCATCTGTTTGAAATTGTTTCATACAGGCATAGCCTACCGAATATCAGGGTTATGTTGTCTGTGTACGTCAAATCATATATAAGACATTTAATGGCTATTTTAATTATTGTTAAATTTTAAAAAGCACCAGTCCAAGGCAGCAACCACAAAATCCATGTCCATGAATTGTCCATTCTAAAATCTTCTGACTTTTCCAAAAGAAAAGAGGGGTAGTTTTTGAAGAGAAACAGCAGGTATAATTGTTATGTTAATTGCATGCATACTAATCGATGTGCTATTCTGACAGATATACGGTATAATGCCTTTGACAGAGATCACGGGCCTAACTCTTACAATGCCTTAATTTGCTTTTCTCCAGAAAGATGGTACCATCTTTCTTAAGGGCACCATCCATGGTCTGTATCTACTTTCTGGACCTTCATTTGCCGGCAACAGACTCATGACATCATTCCATACCAGACAAAGTCACTTCACCAGAGTTCAAGGAAAGCAATTTAATGACCATTTTTTGAAAAATTGTACTGTTGATTTACGGTGTATTGTAACACATCTAGAAACTATTTATACCGATGTTTAGTTACTGAGATGTCAACTTTCAAGCAGAATCCTAACCCTTTGGCACATTTCCCTCGTACCCAGCCATTTTGAAATGTAGCAAATAGAAAATGAATATTTCAGATTCAGACAGAAAAATAATTGTGCTGCCCATAACAACCAATATTGGTTATTGTAAAAAAAGGAAAAGCCATTGGCCAGGTTGGGACTTTACAATATACTTCAAGGTAATACCACCATTTTCCTTCCTCACAATGCTCCTGGGCACTCTGGTGCATACGCTCTCCTTTTCAATCACTCCCATTCTCTTTCTACTCACGTCACTTCCCCCCTGCTGGGGCACACTTACTACACCTGTTCATGCTGCTCACCCTATATCTACCTTCCATTAGCACTCCTCTCGTTCCACTCCTTTCCTCAACTCTCTTTCTTTCCTCTCTCATACACCTTACCCGCTGGACCAGTAATAGGTTATTCCCTCACCATATATATGCACAAATTACTATACTACAATATATTTTTTACTCCTAGATGGTTTTGTTGATCACACTGTATCACCTTTTCCCTTAATGAGGATCTATTCCTTCTGGTTCTACTCATTTTCACACATCCGTAGACACTGACCAGGCCAGCACTTGTTTATGTTGTTTTATTTAGGGGACATAACTTGGATAGGGAAAAGGGGTAACTGTGGGATGCCCCAAGAATTATGGTACATGAACTCCACATACAGTCCTGTATATGCACACTGACTCTGCAGACTATCCTTCTGCAGACTGTTACTCGCAGCTCTCCAGCACATCACTTGCTGACCATTTCTCCTACAGTTCTCTCTCCAGCACTGTACTTGCAGACTATCACTTCTTCACTTCTCTCCAGCAGTTCATTTAGTTTCCAGCTCGAAAGGAATTTTATCAAGCTTCTCTAATCTTCTCTCGTCACCGCGGCTAGCACATGGTGATGCCTACACTGTGTCAGCAGGACCTCAGGACCACCCATTATAGGCCAGGGATCACGGGCTCCTGAATATGTAGCAAAGTACTTAAGTGCTAGTTGGGCCTTTGATGGACTACAACTCCCAGCCCATTGCTCTTCCAGGTCCCACTGACCTGCTTTTCCTCAGTGACACTCCTTCCCCGGACTGGCTCCCAAGGCTGCCACAGACTGTCAACTATTCCTCTCCCAGCCTGCTCCAGCACTCTCTCTTCCAGCTCCCAAGGTCCGTCACTCACCAACACCGGTGGATCACTATAAAGTCTCTCTCTTTCTGTAGCACCTCCGCTGTTCTCCTGTTCCCCTGTGCCATTCTAGGAATCACCTCCACTCCTGGCTGCACCCAAACCTCCAGGCCTCAAGGTCACCCCCCCAGATGGGGGTGACCTCCCAGGTAGAGGCCTCCACAGCGCCTCCTGCTACATCTCAGACTTCCACCCGACTTCTCCTCCCAGACTGACCGAGTCCAGAGCATATAAGAAGGCCTGCCCCCTGCCAATCCAGATTGGGGATTGGTTATGGCTTCTCATGACACTCCAAATGATGACACCTCTTGTCCCACCTTCTTTCTGGAAAGTTCCAGTGCCTCCCAGGAGAAGGTAGGAGGGCCCAGTGACCTCATCTGTTGGGCTGCCCCAGTCCTACCTGAGCCACTCCCCAAGCCCAGATCAAAACATTCAGGCCTGCACATACAGTCAGGCCTGATTACATTTTGCCTCTCCTACCAAAACCCTGCTACAAAAACACACCTATACTATGGGGGTGCTACAAATCTCCTTAACCAGCTTTCTTTTCACGTACATCTTCTCACTGAGTTTCAAGTTGGCATAAACCATTGTGGTGTCCTTGACTGTTAAATGTGGTAATTAGAAATGTGCAATTAGTTTTTTTCCGTATTCGTTTTTTGTCAAAATTTGGAATTTTCATTAATTCGGAAACACATTTTTTTTTAAAAGAACGAAAATGGGAAAAACAGAAAATCCAAAATTCGAAAATCCGAATGAACGAAAATCTGAAATTCAAAAATCCGAATGAACGAAAATCAAAAATTTGAAAATCCAAATGAACAAAAAACCGAAATTCGAAAATCCAAAAATTCTAAATATCAAAAATCCGAAAACAAGAACAAAAATCCGTAAATTTGAAAGAACGAAAATCCAAAAATAATAACGAAAATCCAAGAATTCAAAACAACGAATATCTGAAAATAAGAACAAAAATCCGAAAATACCAAAGATCGAAAAATCAAAAGAAAGAACGGAAATCCAAAAATTCAAAAGAACAAAAATCTGAAAATGAGAACGAAAATCCAAAAATTTGAAAGAACAAAAATCCGAAAATAAGACTGGAAATCCGAAAATTCAAAAATCCTAAAGAACAAAAAACATTCAGATAATTTCTATTCTAATTAAATTAAATTTTAGGTAGGTATTGGAATTTCCTTTAAAATTTGGCTGTTAGTGAACGTAATGAATTATTACCCATTATTATAACTTTTTTTATTATTATTATTATTATTTAATAATAATAAATAATAATAATATAAACTATAATAATAGTGTGGGGGTGATTAGCTTCAAGTGAAGAGATTCCCAAACATGTAATCCAGCCGTATGTCAGGTTAAGGGCTTCCTGCCCATGTTTATTCATTCTGCAAATAAGTATAACAGAAAGGTTTCCCTCGCAGGGGTAGAAAAACAGTCCCAAACAAAAGTCCACTACAGGAATAAAAACCTCCTGGCTAACAGATAGACCTCACTGGGTCTGCTTTAGTCTTTGCAGGCAAGTTCCCTCACAGCCTGCTCCTTCTCAGCACCACCACTAATTACACTCAGGTAAGTCAAAATTATATCCCAGGTGGGGGAGCAAGATGTGGCCAGTGCTTAACCCCTTGCTGCCTACAGACCTTTCACTGTGGCTCCTTTATCTTAAGAAACTCAAGATCCTGCGTGGCAGATACACCCCATCTATGACTGACAGGGGCTGTCTGTCACAATAGTTATAAACTATTAAATTAGTTACGTATTGGCATTTCCTTTCAAATTTGTCTGCCTGTTAGTGAACAAATTTTTCTGAATTACCGATAATAACGAATACCGCATCTATACAAATGGAACGAACCGAATTCAAATTTTTCCAAATTACTGATAATAACGAATACTGCATCTATACAAGTGGAACGAACCAAATTAGAATTGTTCAGAATTACCGATAATAACGAATTCGGCATCTATACGTATAGAACGAACCAAATTCAAATGTTTCCGAATTTATTTGAAATAATGTGTTTCTATCATAATGAAAAATCCGAAAAACGAAAAAAACAAACATAAAAAAACAAAAAACTAAAACAAGAAAAACAAATTTTTTGCTGTGCACATGTCTAGTGGTAATGTAATCTTATCTTCCTGAATTCTAGTAGCTCTGTCAAATACCAGAGCCCATAGTCAGCAGGCAAGAGGCTACTCTGCAGTCCCCTCCAAAAGCCCCTGTCCCAGTTGGATCTGTCACAGTTATGTTTAATGAAATCAGTACTTTTTCTTGCTATACTATAAGTATTTGCTATACTTGTCAGTGAATATCTCTAATACAGTAATTTGTGGGTTTACAGCAACAAGATTGTCAGGACAAGTCTCACCGGCTGGTGGCGCCATGGCTCCATGGGCTGCAGTTCCAGTATCCACCAGTGGGTGTCAGTAAAGGGCTCCGGTCCCTGATGCCCAGCCTGCCTCTGGACATTTTGTGCCCAACAACTTGCCTGCCTCTGATGGGTCGCTGCCCAATGAAAGTCTACCTTTAATGATCTTGCTTATCTTCTCCCTACCCTACAGCCGAGTTCTACGGACTATATGCCAGCTGCTCAGTTAGATTATTGTGCAAGGGCTAAGTGTCCACCTGCTGTTGGGTCTGAATGCTCTGAACCCACACGTGCCTTATATGGTTTACCTGCTTGGCCAAAGATTCCGTTGAAGTTTGCCTCGGTCAAGTCCCTCTGGCAGTGTGTTGCTCCTATGGCGCCCAAGCTGGGTGGTCTGGACATACCCTTGGTAACTAATGGCTGAATTTGCCTTCATGGCCCTGGTCGTGGTAAGCTCCTAGGGAATGGAAGAGTATGATCTGTGCCTGGCCATGATCCGGGAGCGACTGCCACCGCTCCGGGTGTACTAGGGGACCCAGGTTAGATAACCAGTGCTTCGGAAAGTTCTAGTTGGCTTTTGATGTGCAGTGCAAGTCCTGGAACCAGGCAAGCTATTTAGTTATGACAAGACAAATCGGTGTCTGCATTCCGGTATTGTCACATGACCCCAGGGCTAAGTTTGGAGATAGTCTGTGGGACCCCAGCATTGGGGTACCTGCTGTTTTGAGGGACTTGAGGTGTCAAATTCGGTACATGTCAGGGAATCTGGCCAGCAGGACACCCAGTCAGTCGCTTGACCCCAACAGTGGGATACCCAGCCAGGTACCTGAACCAGGTGAGGGGACACTTTACCTATTGATGGATCTTGGCAGTAAGGCATCTTGCTTGGAACCCGGCACTTCTTCAGCTTACAAGGAAATTCTTCTGTGGACTTATGTAACAAAAGACTGTTTTTTTATGGATTGGTTCAGCTACTGCTGTTTGGAGCGTCCTGAGGCTGCTCCTTAGAAGGGGGGTACTGTCAGAAAAAGTCTCACCGGGTGGTAGCGCTGTGGCTCCATGGGCTGCAGTTCCAGTATTCACCAGTAGGTGTCAGTAAAGGGCTCACCTGTTGATAGCACTGTGGCTCCTGGATCCATGAGCTGCAGTTCCAGTGTCCACCAGCGGGTGTCTCCCAGCATCCAGAAGCTCATGAGTCATCACCTGATGCTCGTTGCAGTAGGGATTAGTGTTGAGCGAACCTGGACTGTAATGTTGGGTCCGTACCGAACTTTCGGGTGTCCGGGACCCGGACCCGAACACGGACATTTCAAAAAACGTTCGGGTTCGGTCCGGGGTTCTGGTATTTTACTCCACGTGTTGAGACGACCCTCTGTGGGCGACCACCTGTGACCTTGACGTCGAGTACCTAGGTCCTCGGTGTCACGATAGTTGTCCACTCGGGAAATGACTGTGGATGACCACTTATGACCTTGACGTCGGGTACCTCGGTGTCGCGATGGTGGGCCACTCTGAAAAAGACTGTCATGGGGGGAAGATTCCTCGTCGGAGTCCTGCGAGGTTTGTCGTCATCGACTTGGTTAGGTATTTTTTTGTCAGAAAACAATGTATTCAGGTGTCTTCTTAAA
>BLSH010433795.1:2381158-2398362 GCA_018402905.1 Glandirana rugosa | reverse complement strand
GCACATGTTATTACCTCTTAGAGGTTGTTGTTTTTAATGAAATGTACTAATATATGTTTCTATTTATATTCTTAAGAATAGAAAGTTGGGCTCCTGAGGAAGCGACATATAGTTGCGAAACATGTTGAGCTAGAACCAACGAAACAACTAATCTACACCAGAACAACCAAGTGGAATCTTCCTCTGTGGGCAATTACCATATCAAGTGATGTTGCATTGTGTGCACTGGTGCATATATACTTAATTATGTCCCACGAGGATTTTTGTGTCTATGGTTGTTTTCGTTTTGGTGGTATTTTAGGATCATCTATGTATGTCAGATACTCTTTGTAAGAGCACTATATATGTATATGTGGTGCTTGATGGAAATTTATAATCACCTAATAAATTTGCTTTTATTTTATATCTGTGTACGTGCCGACAAAGTCCATTTTTTTCTTCACATAAACTCCTAATTGTCTTAAATTTTGGGACGTGGCACAAGGAATTACAATTTTTAGGGGTCCCTCTGGCCATCGTGGGACACCCATAAATATTAACTACCTTAGACACCAGCTAACAGCCTATTAGCCAAGGCATCACTTAGCCTTCATGGTGGATTTTGGAAAAGTTGAGGATCCCAAATCTCAGGATTAGGTGTTTTTGCATGGTGCAGAAATGCATGCTCATAAGATTTGGGGTCCTTGGTTTTCCCTGGAAGCTGAGCCAGGGTGTGTGTTCTTTTTCCTCTCCAAATTTGTACATTTTTTTCCCTTGCATTTTTATATAGAGGGTGCTGGGATACAAAGTAGCACTACCTTGTTCTTGGGTGACTTTAATTAGTAGTGTTCCTGCAATCAAGCTTGCACAGTTTTTATGAATTGAGCAGACCACCAGCAGTTGTCACCCTGTTTGACCCCAAAGTTCCTGTTAGTGATCACCGTCATTTAGCAATGATCATTATGGAAAAAAATGACCATCAAAAACTGCACTCAACGTATTTTTGTTCTCTTCTAAGAAGCATAGAAGAGATCAGTAAAATATTTAGCATGCTTTGGTTTTCGTTTCAAGTTTTCTTGTCTTACATTTGTTTGTTGCTGCCTCAGTGGAGATAGACGATAAGCTTTTTTTAAAAAAAGAATGACAGTTTTCTTCCTGTACTACACAGATCTCTCACTCACTCGATTTTCTTAACAAACAAAAACATCTGTCACAAAAAAACAAAAACGCAACAAAGAATTCTGTAGTAAATGACTACCGCCAAGGATGCCTGCAGTTGCCCCAGACAGGAAGTGGTTAAATAATCTCTTACAGGGCCAACTTCCAATAAGAGTATTTCGTGCCTTGATGTCTTAGTGTCACATTTGTATTTAAACTTATGTTATTCCCAGGAACTGTATCTTTCACATTTCTTTGCCCCAGGAAAAGACATGACATGTCAGGTTCTTCCTCCAGGTTGTGACTCTAATGCATCTATTTGTAGCACCTCTTGTGCAAGTGTTCATAGGCTGTCAGGCTTAGCATGTCCTTTCTGTAAAAGTGTCAGCGGGAGACGGGAGTACAGTCACATCAGCTGTTCAGTTTAGAGCTGCCTTTCAAATTGAGACCGCTCCTACCTCAACTGTATGTAAAGCCAACATTTTGTTGGAGATTTTGATAAATGGTGGAAGGGTTAAAACCTTAGTCTGGTTTTTATTTCTGTCTGTGTCCCTTTTGGGGAGACTCCCTCTCACTACTGGTTCTGCTGACCATTGTCTTGGGAAATTCAAATTTTTAGAGTTGTTACAAGAAAATCCTGCGGGATATGTGGAACCTTGAGGGAAAACCTTGTAATTGGTGAACTTGTTCTGCTGACAACTTTCTAACAGGGAACTCTCCCTTTCTTTGGAGTGATCTTAGAGCAAAGTCTATGAGCAAAAAGGGGTTTTAGCACAATTTGAGGTAGAACAGAGCAATCTAAAACACTGGTAGCTGTGAATCATAGCAAAATCTTGAGCAAGTTTAAGGCTAACTGGAACAGTTACTATCCACATGAAACATAGATGAATACAGCGTTTGTAACTGGGCAAAAATGCAAATGACAAAATCAAATAAAAACATCACCCAATAAAGAAACTGTAATGCAAATATCGCCCCGATATAATAGGTAATGGAACCCCAGCTTTTCAGTCTGGGGGTCAGACAGACTTGGATCTGGTAGAGAATGGTGAATCACAAGGGTCCAGTATGGATCTCCCCAGCGTGCCTTTCAGAAATTTGGGATGCTCACCAAGCCCAGAATAGAAGAGTGAACCTATGGTGAAGTACTATAAGGCTATTGTTTATTGCACAATGGTCGAAATATACTTACAGGACAATGGTAAAAACTAAAAAAAATGTAAATTGCAAGGAATCTTTCAGGGAATGCCGTAACCAGCGTGCATTCCATGGCAATTGGAAGTGACATTGTTAGGACTCAGAACCAGAAATTGCGTCTTCTGGTTTTTGACATAATTTCCGGTTCTGAGTCCTAATGACGTCACTTCTGGTTGTTGTGAAACGCACGCTGGTTACGGCGTTCCCGAAAAGATTCCTTGCACTTTACATGCTCAGTTTTTACTTTTGTCCTGTAAGTATATTTCTACTATTGCACAATAAACAATAGCCTTACAGTACTTCACTATTGGTTCCCTCTTTTATTCTGGGCTTTGTGAGCATCCCGAATTTCTGAAAGGCACGCTGGGGAGATCCATACCGGACCCTTGTCACCAGCCATTCCCTGCCAGATCTAAGTCTGTCTGACCCCCAGACTGAAAAGCTGGGGGTCCATTACCTTTGGTGACTAGGGATACATGAGAGGTGTGTGCGACATCACGAAGTGAGTTTATTTGGGGCACATCAGCACTTATAAGAAGATAGGAGCACAAGAGCACTTTATTATATCGGGACAATGTTTGCATTACAATTTATTGGATGTTGTTTCTGACTTTTTTAATTGATTTGGTCATTTGCATTTTTGCGTTTATGTTTCATGTTTACCAGTGATTAGCACTTTGTGTACAGCAGCTGCAGTTATTCCACATTTATTTCAGTTTAATATTTTTGACCATAGCGCAAGTTTATATATCATATTTCACAGTTACTATCCACAGCTGCGGACCATGGAGACTTCAGCTCAGTAAAGAAGTTCTACTCAGAGACCCAAAGAAAAGTTTCAGAGGTTGAGGGTCTTGTCCATGGCACAGAGTAATCCAGCTCAGCAGTCCTCCTGGAGGTCAGACCAGACACACACTGCCCTGCCTGCCCAGGCCTCAGCTCATTTACCACCTCCTCTGGCCATCTACTGAGGACATTCCCCCCTAATGAGGTTGAAGATTTGAATCTCCCCTCATCTGACTCTGGAAACTTATCAACAGAGCAACCTGTTAAGCCACTACAGACAAAAGCAAACAATCCTTCCCTCTGTGTGAAGCAAAGTGAGCCAAAAACTACATTTCCTTAGCACCCAATCTGGAGGATGCTACAAATGTTTAGGCTTTACACATATCTTAAGTGTTCAACTTTATCCAAAATGTATAGTTTAATTCTGTGTGGGCACCAGTGGTTTTAGCTACCTGCAAGTCTTTTATAAATATCAGGCACATCCAATGATGATGTTTCTTGGCAGTAATTTGTGTCTTTCACTCTTCCATAAAGTCATCACAAAGTTGTCTCTTTCTTACAGTTGACTTCCCCAGGTATTTTGTTTTCTAAATATGGGCAATCTAGTGAGTGTTATACCATCAGTTGGTTGTGTAATGATTAAGTTATTTGGACGATGGTGGGAATTCTAACAGGAATATCATGGCACAGCAGTCCCCAAGACATGAAAGAATGTGGCATACTTGATGATTTCATTCAGAAATTTGTCTTCACCCTTAGAGTTTTAATGTGTTTACATTTTCTAATAGCTAAATGAATTTCCTATAAGATAGGAGGGATTGTCTCATCACTCATCTCTTCTCTATACATTGCTCATCTTCCTTTTTCAAAACTACTACACCCCAGTCCCATCTTCCATATTCATATTCGCAGAGTACTTAGCCCATCTGCCAAAGATATAAACTACTCTGTGGTTTCTCTCCTTATCTTTACAGAAAGAGGTCCACAGCTGGAAACTTCTACAGTTCAAGTAACTCTGTTGCTGAAATTAAAATGACCCTGTCAGGCATCAAAAATAAATTGAAATGCAATAAAGGAGGAAGTATAATCACCTTTCTGGTGGCTCGTGCCTCCTACCACCGCTTCTTTCCAACCATTGCAACCTCCATCAGACTCTTCAAATTTGACATTTCTTTTCCCTATAACACACTGTGGTTCCTTCCTAACCCCTTTGTTACTGATGTGTACTGTCAGAGGATGGAACCATAAGGTGCAGAAAGGTAAGTATTCAGTACATTCTTTACAAAGAGACCTTATTTTGAAGTTTTGATTCTACAGATGTATTTTAAATAACATCACCTAATGTTCTTCTACTTACTTTCCTTCTTTTCTTTCTTCTACTCTACTCATCAACCTCTATCCTTTTCTGTTTAAACTGTTCCATGGTGACTCTGTTTATTCTTTTCTCTCTCTCTCTCCTTTTTCTGCATTTCTTCTCTCCTGCACTCTTCATTAGGACAATCCTTTATTTAAACACTAATTTATATATGAGTATATAATAGTATTATGTACTATGTCTTTTACTATTTTTCATTTTCCTTGTAGGCTGCTTCATTGTCAAGTCCTGTCAGTAGAATTCTATGTTTTTACTATTTCAACTCTTACATCGCTCTCATTCCTTAAAACCCAATTCCAGGAAAAATGTAATTTGTTTTGGATACAGCATAGAAGGTTTAGAGCTTGAGATAAAATTCACATTCTCCAATGCCATGGGTTTGTGAGGAAACCCTAGGGCCTGGGGTTTGCAAATCATGAGCTTTGCAGGTTCACCAGAAGTAAGGTGCAACCAATAATGAAGTACTGTACATAGCTTGGTCACAAGAGCCAAAATCTGACAGGATCAAAAACCCAGCCCCCTCCCTGTAAACAGGGTGAACTCACAGCAGCTACTGTATATTGCCATTGTGTGTTGTTGTTAGGAAGAGCTGACAATTCTGTCTCTGTTATTCAATGTCAAGAACTGAAAAACAAGATTCCCCTTCATTGACTTAATGGGTTTTGTGCAAAGTGTACAAAATTCAAGCAAGATTCCAAGAACTGTCCATGAACTGATAGATTTGCTCATCCTCTGTCAGATTTATATTGCCATCTTTGTCTCTAAAAGGGAAATTTCCCCACTTCCTGTCAGAGTGAGAAGTGATAGGAAACCTCTTCAACAGGGCAATACAATATAAAATCTCTCCAACAGGGACATTTTACTAGTGTCAGGAAGAATTCAACATTTTTTTTTTTTGCTGTCTGTGCCTTTCCATCGTTGCATCAACCACTCCACCCATTTCTTGTATTGGTGTCATAGGAACTTGAAGTGAGGGGAAATCTTTCTAATGTACTACAACAGACACCCTGACAAAAATGTAACTCTTTCCTATTATATACAAAGCTAAAAAATATTTGCTGTAGTTAAAGAGGAGCTCCAGGCTCCAACAGAAAAAAATAAAAGTCAGCATCCACATATACTGTAATATTAGGATGCTTACCGCTGCTGCCGCCATTTCCATTAAGGGAAACTGGCAGTGAAGCCTTGCGGCTTCACAGCCAGTTCCCTATTGTGCATGCGTGCTGCGCTCGCTCATTGGGCCGGCTGCAGGGGAAGGAGGGAGGGGGCGAACTTCCAGCTGAGTTTGCTGCGGCAAACTCACTCAGAAGTATGAGCGGGTACCTGTCAAAAACAGGTACCCACTCCCCCCAAAAGGTGCCAAATGTGGCATCAGAGGGGAGAGGAGACAGAAAAGCAGAGCTTCCCCATTTGGGCAGAGCTCCGCTTTAAGGGATGATTCACACAGGAGCAGAGGCCAGTATAGCATGCAAGAGCAGTTATATAAAGCAGAGAGAGCTGAGTGCAGGCAGCCTATGTTAGTCAAAAAGGACGTAGCACATGTACATACTTGTAGGTGGGGTGTGGTGCGGCAGTTTGAACACACACAGTGCAAGTGCAATGAGAGAACTTGTATTGAATGTATTCAAAATTGGTTCACAATAAACCTGTGGGACAACAGACCAAGCGGGAACACTCACAGGTCAAATGTGTGTAGAGAGTAGGTTTCAGCGGAACTGGCAGTGCCTGTTAGGAGGGGCAAAATGCAGTCTGACTGTCTCATGCCCAAGTGAGAAGATGTCCAAAGAAGTTGCGAGCCCTACACTTTCTTTCCTCAACAGGAACCTTTTCCTAATGCTAATTCTTTCCCTACCAGATTGGGTACCTGTCGCTTCTCTATCCACTCGTAAAATGCTCCCCAAGCCTGTGAGCCAGTTCCTTAATTAGGCTCTGCCTGATCGAAGATGGCTGCTAGAGTCACATGGGGTGGCACCATCCAATTGGATAGCTTCCCCAGTGACCCGAGGATCCATAGAGGAACCATGTTCCTCTTAGCTTCCTCTCCAACTGCAATGCTGCTGCAGACGAGCGCCACCTACAGTGTAGAAAGTAGACTGCACTTGCCTACATATTCACCCACGCATCTGAGTTTGACAGGCATGCAATTACGGCTGTGTGGCCTGTTTGCACTCAAGGCCCCTCACCCTGTCAAACTCAGATTTGCAAGTGAGTGTCTTTACATCTTCTGTGTCTCCATTGACAAACATAAGCTGCCTGCATGCAGCTCATTGTTGCTCCAGGTGCATAAATAAATGGCTCTTGTGCACTGTACCGTCCTCTACACAAAAGCGAATAAACCCTAAATCCATCTTATAGCCTCTTTATGGCACCTGTCTAATTTATCTCAGTATACATGTCTGTATAGCAAACGTGTTTATCTTTTCCTTGCTTTGACCATTTGCTTGTAGCATTAATCTGGCTACCTTTGTTCTTTGGATATGTGGCATCATTTTTACAGGACAGAGTTTCCTCTGACTTAGAGGACTAGGTCCTCTTATTTATTGGTGGCATTTAGTCACTTTACCCTAACTTTGAATATATAGAGATTTTATGTTCATGAAACTGACCATTGTTCTTTTGCGCAAGGGCCTGAGTATATGTATTTTTGCTAGCTTCAGAACTGAGTTTCTCTGTATACAAGTCAATGAGAAGTCACAAGCAGCTTAAGTCCCCTTTCACACCGGTGTGACTTGTCATGCGAGTCATGCCTTATTGTCGGTAATGGATCTGTTCAAATCGCAGCGACTCCGAATTTGCGGTGCGGCACTGATTTAAAAAAAGGTTCCTACACTATTTTTGTCATTTCAGATGTGGCTCCCATAGACATCTGTACATGAAGTAGTGCAGATGTCAGGCAAGTCACACCTGAAATTGCACTGACCTGCGGCTTTAAAAATCGTGCTACTTTAAGTGAAGTAGCTCAATTTCAAAGTCACATTCAGTGTAAATGGGGGCTAAAGCAGTATAAGACTTTAGGTCAGAAGCAGGGCAGCTGCAAGTCAGAAGGAAGTTGACTGCATGTTAGAAGAAGGACAACTGCAAGTACGAAATAGGACAGCTGCAGGTCAGTAGAAGGACAACTGTAGGTCCAAAGGAAGAAAACTGAAGGTCAGAAAGAGAGCAACTGCAAATTGGGATGAGGGCAACAGCAGGTCACATGCACCTATGAAGGAACTTAGATTGATCTCCAACTTAACTCAAATGGAAGCTGAAGGCAGAAATCTGACTTTGATATGATTTTCAGTGCGATTATGTAGTGCAACTTGGATGCAACTTTACTACTACTTGGATAAGGTCTGTATATTCTATGGGGCAAAAATCACACTGGAATCACACCAAAGTCGTACAGGAACCTTTTCCAAAATTGAGTGATGTGAACAGACAATATTGAAAACAATGTAATTTCCCTTGTCATGCAATTCTGTGTGAATCAAGTCACATCCTTAGGGCTCATGCACACTGTAGCTGATAAACTACCATTTTTGATAGTTTGGGCACATGGACATTAATTGTTGTTTATCAGCAGTAGCGTTTTTGGGCTGCTATCTGAATGCCCTGAATTGGCATTCAAAAGACGTTCTTCTGACCACAAAAAACGCTGGGCGCCAATAAATGCCGGTAAACGGACGTTTATCGGCGTCTGGAGTTTTTTGTAGTCAACGGAAGCTAATGAAGTAAAAAAAAAAAAGCTGGCGCCGATAAATGCTGCTTATAAAGCGCTGCAAAATAATGTTTTCTAAGCAGCGTCTCCTGCCCAACGCCCAGAGAGCCCAGAGAGCGTCCAGTGTGCATGGAGCCTAAATTGCACTCGTTTCAGTAGAGCCTAAAACCCCAGTCTGGGGCTGCATTATTTAGACTTCCCTGTATTAACAGCTCTCTGTAGAGGTTCCAGTATCTCCAATCTTTGGACCCACGAGTAACTGTGGCTTGTAGGAGTACAAACTCTAATGTGAACATTTTCCTTCACTAGGAAGCCAGCTGGTAAGGTAAAAAATGTTTGTTGGCCATAACAACCAATTCATTTTACTTTTCTCCAGCTTTCGTAAATCAGACTTATGTGTTAGTGCAGCATCAAACACCTATATTTCCCAAACTAACAGGAAATTCTATTTCCTCTTCAGTAGCCACATAAAGGATTCCCTTCATGTTATTTATAGTATGTATGCAAATTACTTAGAAGATGTAAGCAGCAAAAATCCAATGTAAATTATAATTACATGTATTTACATAAGCCAAGCATCAGCACATTTTACTTAAATATTTAGCTTATTATAGTTTTTTTTATTATATGCTTAATTTTTTTTTTCTTTTTCTTGCCCAGAGGTGTATTCAGCCCTCATCTACAGAATGTATCTCCTTTAGCCTAGGTTCACATTGGTGCGGGAATGAAATGGTGCGAGTTCAGCTGAACTTTCACCATTTCATTCCCGCATGTCAGTCCTGGATTGCTGCACAGATGTCAATTAAATCGCACAGAAAACTACTTTTGTAAATTGGTGCGATGCCGCAAATGCAGCATCGCACTGATTAAGATGGTGCCATTGCCGGAAATTGCTGCTGATTTGGCATGCGATTTGACATGTCAAATCTCATGATGAAACGCACCAATGTGAACCAGGACTAAAGGTACCAAATTCTGCACATCTTAGAATTTTAATGATATCCCCTACCTTGAACACTGCCTTGCTTTATTTATATTTCTTCAGCATAATGGTAGGCAGGCAGCTAGGCAGGTCAGGATAAATAATGGCACATTGATGTTTGATTTCTCATTATTCTATATTACAATGCTGCAAGTGATGTTAAATGATACCAATAGAAAAATGTACAGCTCAACAGGTACTGTACGTTTCAATGTTACATGGAACGTTTTTATTATTATTTTATTTCTTTATGGTTAATACTAAAACAAATAGCATTGCTTTGCTTTAAAAATTCTTTTTTTTCTCTGATGTCAAATAAGCCTAAATAGCAGGGAGATCACATCACACACCTGCAAAGGACTGAGGCATCCCTGTCTTAGGGGTATATGCAGGGGCTAATCTATGAAAAATGGCGCATATGCCAAGCATTGAAATTGCACCCTGTAATAGGTCCACGCTGCTGAAAAATGAAGACAGCGTCATATTGAAAGTATTGATGTACACTGATCAGCCATAAAATTATGACCATTGACAGGTGCATAACATTATTAATCTTGTTACAATGGTAATGAAAGTGGTTGGGATATATTAAGCATCGGGTGAACATGTTGTCCCTGAAGTTGATGTGTTTAAAGCAGAAAAAAATGGTCAAGCGTCAGGATTTGACGACTTTGACAAGGGCCACATTGCAATGGTTAGATGAATGGATCAGAGCAACTCCAAAACTGCAGCTCTCATGGGATGTTCCCGATCTGCAGTGGGCCAAAGAAGGAAAACCGGCAAAATGGTGACAGGGTGAAAGTGTCACTGATGCACCAGGGAGTGAAGGCTGCCCATATAGCCCAATCCAATAGAAGAACTACTGTAGTTCAAATTGCTGAAAAAGTTAATTCTGGTTCCAATAGATAGGTGTCAGAGCACAAAGTGCATCACAGTTTTTTGTGTATGGGGATGCATAGCCACAGATCAGTCTGGGTGCCTAAGATGTTCCATGCCCAAAGCCAGGGGCGTGCGCAGCCTATTGCATTAGGGTGTGCACCCCAAAGCTCAAACACACATTAACAGTATATTTATATACATATATGCACACACAGACACACACACTCTTATAGCAGAGCCGGTTCAGTGAAAGAGAAGTACGGTTCTCTTAATAATGGTGGAACTGGTCAGAGGGAAATATTTCCCATTTCTCCACCGGCACACAGAGCAGTAATGCTAATGTGCTTGGAGTGATTAGGGTGTGCCCAGGCACACCTCCTGCACACGCCTATGCCCACAGCCAAAAGTGCCTACAGTGGGTACATGGACAGCAGAACTGGACCACGGAGCAATGGCCTGGTCTGATGAATTCAAGAATGGTTTGAAGAATGCAATGAGCTCAAGGTGTTGACTTGTCCTCCAAATTCTCCAGATCTCAAGCAAACTGAGCATCTGTGGGAAGCACTGAAAAAACAAGCCTGATCAATGGAGGTCACACCTCCTAACTTGGGTGTCACTAAACCCACATCGTAAAAAAAACTATCAATAAATGCTATATTACATGTTGTTCATACTCACTCATTCACTATGAGATTAGTTTTCTGTATTTTGCAAAATACCTGGCTGATCCTTCTGCTCTCTATCTCCACCTTCTGTCCAGGTCCACCATTCAGCTAAGGATTTTGGAGTTGTGGTGGCAACTCTGCACATGCTCAGTTTTCAGTGCATTTCTATGCTGAGCATTTCCTCTCTATCACATCTGAGCAGCCCACGTGACACATGTGGGCATATACATAGACTGCTTTTTTATATTTTGAACATGTGACCAGCAGCAGAGGACTAGAAGCACCTCCTGCTTATGTTTCCCTGCAGACGGGCTGGGAAAGAGCTGGGTCATGTGACAGCTGTATATCGATTAGGAAAAAAATACTTAGTTTTTTTTTTTGTATTAAAATAATTACAGTGCCATCATCCACATACAGAAATAGAAGGGACAATGTACATTAAACAGTGTGTGTTTAACCACTTCACCTCCGGAAGGATTTCCCAGTTTAGGACCAGAGCACTTTTTGCGATTCGGCACTGTGTCGCTTTAACTGACAACTGCGCTGGGGTGCGACTTTGTACCCAAACAAAATTTTCATCCTTTTTTCCCACAAATAGAGCTTTCTTTTGGTGATATTTGATCACCTCTGCGTCATTTCTGATCGCCGCTATAAACAAAAGAAGAGCGACCATTTTGCAAAAAAAACCCAATTTCTTACTTTTTGCTAAAATTCAAATCCAAATAAAAAATATAAAAAAACATTTTTTTTCACCGGTTTTGGCCGATTTATATTCTTCCTCATATTTGTGGAAAAAAAAATGCAATCTGCATTTATTGATTGGTTTGCGCAAAAGTGGCCGCGTTTACGGATGATGAGAATTCATTTCTGGGGTTTTTATTTTTTTTTATTTTTTACTAGTAATGGCAGCGAACTGCGATTTTTAACGGTACTACAATATTGCAGCGGACATGTCGGACATTTTTGACACTTTTTTGGGACCAATGACATTTATTCAGCGATCAGAAATTTAAATGTCCACTGATTACTGTATAAATGTCATTGGTGTGTTCCCTGGGTGTGTTCTTACTGGGGGGGGGGTTGGGCTACCATGGGCATGAGAGATCTAACTGATCCCAGTGACAGGGATCAGTAGATCACCCATGCCTGCACTGTCAGAATGGGGAACCGCAGTGTTTACACCGGCGGTTCCCCGTTCTTTGCCTGTGGCCGCTCATCGCGGCTTGCTGGCGGACATTGGGTCTGCCCGAGCCGTGGGCACACTCCTCAGGAGTCCCCCTAGCGGCCATTCGCAGATCGCCGTCTTTTTACGGCGATTCGCGCAATGCATCCACACTGCCGCCATGAATACACAGCAGGCAGTGGGGAAGTGGTTAATGTCACAAATGAATACAATATGAACTTGGGGATGGGAATGGGGGACATCTATCAGAAAAAGTATGTAGGCATAGGACACACCCCCTGCCACACCCCTCAAGGGCCAATTATACAAAAAAAAGATTAGTTAAACCCACAAGTGCTTTTTTTACCATTACTATTCCTTTTTACTGGATTTTGAAAATTACAAATGCAGCCATTTAGAAATTGGATGAAAGGTTTAGCACTGGGAAACAGTTTTTGAAAGATAAATAGTGCATTTTATATACAGCTATATAGATCAGACCAAAATGAGGGACACATGAGTAGGAAAGAGGGACTTTGTTCCAAATCAGAGACAGTTCCTTGAAATCAGGGACAGTTGGGAGCTATGCTAGGCTATGCTATGCATATGCTAGCATATGCTATGCTAGGCATATGCTATGCTTTTTTCTCTTGGGAGAGTGCATGTGATCATCACAGGGCCAATCAGCACTGTCCAGACAGAGGGTCAGGGGTCCTGCAGCCTCATAGCATACCTCCCAACTCTCTGAGATGGGAACAAGGGACACCTATTAGCAAAAGTATGTAGGTGTAGGACACACCCCCTTAAAGGAGAATTAAACAAAAAAAATAGTTAAACCTACAAATGCTTTTTTACCACTACTATTTCTTTTATACATACTATGATGCCTCCTTACGGCCTGTTTTATCTCCATAAATGCCATACCAACGTGCTGCAGCCACATGCATTGCATATAGTTGCAGGGTACTTGCGGCACATCCCTATTCACTTGAATGAGTTGCATTAGGCAGTGGTACTGCCCGCTTAGGGCTGCTGATAACGCAATACTGTGCCTAAGCCTCATCAGTTAAACAGGGGGGCCCGGGACAACTTTACTGTTCATATCTGCCTAACTGAATTTATTGAGTTTACTAGACCACCCCCACTCCTACTTGTTTACCAGGCCTTAAAATACATCCCTGGACCCCATCACATCAACAGCAGGGTCCAGGAGATGAGAGCAGAGGAGAAACTATTTTATTCATTTTTGGGGCATAAGCGGATGGAGTGCCATTGTTTTGCTGCACCTCCATGGGGGGGGGGGGGGGAGGCTGCAGGTAGACTATACATGGCCCCATGATTTCTAACAGCAGCAGGCGATCATTTTTGCTGCAGGCGTAAAGCAAAACATCCACATCTGCTGCTTTTGCAGCTTAAGAGGGGCCGGTTAGGGGGTGGTAAAAATATGGCCCAGCTGTGTGTTTTTAACACTATCCAACCTCACGTCAAAGCAAGCCCTTTGAGTTGAGATTCACATTAATGACAATGGTCAAAAGTTCAACTAGAGAGAGGTGAATCTCCCAGCAGGGTCTAAACCTTCTAAACTAGGCTGGAAACTAAAAAAAAGTTTTTTTTTCAAGTTAACTTAAAATTTTCGATTCTTTAAAATGACAATTGAGTTTTATGATATGAAACAAACTTTAGAGGAAAAACAAAATGGCTTCTGGTTTGCTGACTAATACCACACGTGAGTTTCATGTTCGCTGTACATTGAGTTGACATCATTGCAATACAGGAACTTCAGCTTCCAAGGTGGATGTGTCATCCTCACAGAAACGATGACAGTAGCAAATAAAAGTATGGCTTCTGTAATTCTACAATTCTAGAGAAGATATAGAAATGAAAAGCACTGTATATTATCATAGGAAATCATCATTAAAGCTGCGACTAAATAAACAACGCATTTTATTTTACATTAGTTTTAGTATAATTCCAGGATGTGCAATGCACTAAACAAATTGGAGAAGTGGTATAATGAATTTAGATTATAGGGTGATGTGTGCAGAGTTTCACGAAAAAAGGGCTCTTGCGCTTGGTTGTCAAAAAAAAAAACACTTTTTTAGGCGTATCAGACTTTTTTTGTGTTTTTTTTTTTTACTGATCTGAATTAAGCCAATTGTTTTCAATGGGCTTGTACACACAGGAGCCCAAATTTCACTAAATTAGCTCCATTAGTGAGCAGTAAAATATAGATACATATGTGTTATAGGTTAGTTTTTTGCGCACGAATATGCTTGTACATGTGCACACTGTACTGACTATACTCATGGTATGAACCATAATCTAGTTATTTGTGCAGAAACGTTTTTTGCCAAAAAGGTCCGGCGTTCATACATCATTATCTGTCTGAGAGTGAGACACTGTCCTACTGTGTCATACAGCTGTTTTCAATATGAACCATCTTTCGAATAGGGATGGGCTGTATGTTCGAGTCAAACGTAAGTTCGACTTGAACATCAGCTGTTCGTTTGTTAATAGAACAAATGAACATATGGGGTGTTCATGGCAAATTCGAGGGCCATGGAGCACCCCATAATGCACTGCGAGATCGCATTATGGGGGGCATTGACGGCTGCTGATTGGCCAAAGCATGCACCTGACCTGCATGCTTTAGCCAATCACAGCACAATGTGCTGTGAGAGCCATGATTGGCCAAAGGCAAGGTGCCTTTGGCCAATCATGGCTCAGGGGCTAAGCCCACGCCCCACACTATATAAGGCTGCTGCTTACACGGCAGCTGTATATAGTGAATGAATGGAGATTAGGCAGATAGTGTAGCGTAGTGTGCAGTCAGTTAGTGTAGAATATATAATACAGTTCATATAGTGTAGTCTGCGTAGCATGTATATAATGCAGTTCAGAGTATATAGTGCAGTTAGTGCAGTATTTATACAATACAGTTCAGAGTATATAGTGCAATCTGTGTAGTATATATGTATATATGTATATAATACAGTTCAGAGTATATAGTGCAGTCCATATAGTATTTACAATGCAGTTCAGAGTACATAGAGCAGTCAGTATAGTATATATAATGTAGTTCAGAGTATATAGTGCAGTCCGTATAATATATATAATGCAGTTCAGAGTATATAATGTAGTCTGTATAGGATATATAATACAGTTCAGAGTATATAGTGCAGTCCGTGTAGTATATATAATACAGTTCAGAGTATATAGTGCAGTCCGCGTAGAATGTATATAATGCAGTTCAGAGTATATAGTGCAGTCCGTGTAGTGTATATAATACAGTTCAGAGTATATAGTGCAGTCCGTATAGTATATATAATGCAGTTCAGAGTATATAGTGCAGTCCGTGTAGCATATATAATACTGTTCAGAGTATATAGTGCAGTCCGTATAGTATATATAATGCAGTTCAGAGTATATATTTCAGTTTCTATAGTATATATAATGCAGTTAAGAGTATATAGTGCAGTCCTTATAGTATATATAATGCAGTTCAGAGTATATAGGGCAGTCCGTGTAGTATATATAATGCAGTTCAGAGTATATGGTGCAGTCCGTGTGGTATATATAATGCAGTTCAGAGTATATAGTGCAGTCCCTGTGATATATGGTTCTTGCCAAACCAATTTATTAACCTTCTATGAGGAGATGAGTGGCCACCTAGATAAAGGAAGGCCTGTAGATGTGGTGTACCTGGATTTTGCAAAAGCATTTGATACAGTTCCCCATAAATGTTTACTGTACAAACTAAGGTCCCTTAACATGGATCAAAGGGTGAATACATGGATTGAAAACTGGCTACAGGAGCGAGTCCAGAGGGTGCTGATAAATGGGGAATACTCAGAATGGTCTGGTGTAGAAAGTGGGGTTCCCCAGGATTCTGTCCTGGGACCAATCCTATTCAATTTATTCATAAATGATTTGGAGAACGGCGTGACCAGCTCAATATCAATATTTACGGATGATACCAAGCTAAGCAGGGCAATAAATTCTCCACAGGATGTGGAAACCTTGCAAGAAGATCTGAATAAATTAAAGGGGTGGGCAGACAAGTGGCAGATGAAATTTAACGTAGAAAAATGTAAGATAATGCATTTGGGTACCAAGAACATGAACGCAAACTACTCACTAGGGGGAGAGCCTCTGGGGGAATCTAGGATGGAAAAAGACCTAGGGGTCCTAGTAGAGAACAGGCTCAGCAGTGGCATGCAATGCCAAGCTGCTGCAAGCAAAGCTACCAAAGTGTTGGCATGCATCAAGAAAGGGATTAACTTCAGGGATAAATCAATAATTCTCCCACTATACAAGTCCCTAGTGAGGCCGCACCTGGAGTATGCCTTCCATTCTGGGCACCAGTCCTCAGGAAGGACGTCCTGGTATTGGAAAAGGTTCAGAGAAGGGCAACAAAGCTAATTAAGGGATTAGAGGACCTTGGGTATGAGGAAAGATTACAAGCACTGAACTTATTCTCTCTGGAGAAAAGACGCTTGAGAGGGGATATGATTTCAATGTACAAATACTGTACTGGTAACCCCACTATAGGGACAAAACTATTCAGCGCAAGGAAAAACACGAAGACACGCGGCCATTCACTGAGAATGGAAGAAAGGCAGTTTAACCTTAAGATGCGTAAAGGTTTCTTTAAGGTAAGAGCAGTGAGAATGTGGAATTCTCTTCCAAAAACAGTGGTTTCTGCTGGTAGTATAGATAATTTCAAAAAACTATTAGATGCACACCTTAGGGACCACAGCATTGGGGGATATACAACGTAATACTGACATAAAAACACACACATGGCTTGGACTTGATGTCTTTTTCCAGCCTCACTGACTATGTAACTATGTAACTATGTATATATCATGCCGTTCAGAGTATATACTACAGTCCGTGTGGTAAATATAATGCAGTTCAGAGTATACAGGGAGTGCAGAATTATTAGGCAAGTTGTATTTTTGAGGAATAATTTTATTATTGAACAACAACCATGTTCTCAATGATTCCAAAAACTCATTAATATCAACTCTTGTACCAACAACAAGTTATTATTTTAATAAGGAGTTTTTATGTTGAACGGATTATTAAGACGTGAGGGACATATGAGACTTGACGTAATATAAATGGTGTGCCTGACATCATATATGAGACTTGCCGTACTATATATGTATCAATGTATCAATGTATCAGTCACTCCGACCTTTTTCTGTAGTTCAGGTTCGGTACACACACAAAAATACAGTCATAATGCAACATATAGGGGGTTACGACACCAGGGATTCCACACGTAGATTATCAAAAAACTTTAATAGATATGA
>BLSH010433795.1:2312427-2331055 GCA_018402905.1 Glandirana rugosa | reverse complement strand
GGGGTGATTAGAGGCATAAGTGGGTGTGCTGGGGGGGTGATTAGAGGCATAAGTGGGTGTGCTGGGGGGGTGATTAGAGGCATAAGTGGGTGTGCTGGGGGGGGTGATTAGAGGCATAGTGGGTGTGCTGGGGGGGTGATTAGAGGCATAAGTGGGTGTGCTGGGGGGTGATTAGAGGCATAAGTGGGTGTGCTGGGGGGGTGATTAGAGGCACAAGTGACTTGCGACCGTGCTCCGAGGAAAGGGCCCTGTCAGAGGGGGCCCTTCATGGTTTCCTGCATCGGGGCCCTGAGGGTTCTAGTTACGCCACTGTCTGAGACCCATGGGTTTTTTGATTTGGACATCATGATAGTGGCAAGAAACTGAGTGTTTGTCAAACCCTTTAAGGATGTTACGTTTATGATCTCTGAGATGGGTCCTGAAAGTACACGAAGTGCAACCTATATACAGGAGACCGCAAGGGCAGATCAGGCAATACACAACGAATTGCGTAGAGCAGTTGATGAAATGCCTGATAGGATATGTTCATCCGCCTACCCCGCCAACTCCTTTTTTCTATGCCGCATGAACTGACATAACCCACAATTCGGGATGCCACATTTGTAGTTACGCTTTGGGTCAAAAATAGTAACCCACATGGGCGATAAATTATTCTTCTTATGCGGTTTCACACTACTAGGGGCTATGGGACTCTTGAAGTCTCTAGGCTTACGGTAGATGGGTTTGTCTGAAATGGTCCACGATAATAGTGGGCCCTGTTCTAAAATACCCCAATGCTTTTCTAAAATCTTTTTAATGGCAAAGGCTTTTTATATTTTGTACAGAAGGTTATTTGATAGTCATCCCTCTCTATTAGGCCAGTGCTCCTCTCTACGAACTTCTTTACTGGCCCAGATGGGATTCTTTTCAAATAGATACTTCTGTCTATACTTCTCATAGGCAGTATGGATAAGATCACCATCATAGCCTTTTTGCAGGAACTTTTCCCTCAATACAGCACTCTGCTCATCATAATCCTGAATCCACGTGCATGTTTGTCTGAGCCTGCAAAACTGCCTCAGGGGGACATCCTGAATCCACTGATACAATGATATCATTGCACTTTATGATCCCTGTAGCACTGTTTATTGTGATAGAATTGAAGACTGACATCTGCTTTCCTTTGTTATTGTTGTCATTGGTGGACACATGTCTCCCATGACCTCGCAGGTGTTTCGTCCTGCCCAATGCAGGCTGTTGTGGGGAGGGACCCTGTTTTGTGATCAGTATAAATATGGTGCCCTCAGTGACGTGGACTAGCTCTGAGGAAGGAAGCTTGCCTCCCGAAATGTGTCAGCTGTCCAACTGCAGAGATGTGTCACCCTAAATGCTTTAAGATGTATATAACATGCATTTTATCTTTTTATATTTGTGAGTATGCCTTTGGCGTTTTGTAAATGCAAGGTTTAAGGGGTCTAAGGTAATGCACTAGGCGTTTGCGCCCTCCTTTTTTCTGTTTCTAGTGATTTGGATTTTCCACACACCATCGCTAACAACGCCATCTCAACAGAGTGAGCATTGAGGTTTTTACAGTCTTTTGGAAGCTCTTCCACATCAAATTCATAAAACCATGTTTTTATGGAGCTGGCTTTGTGCACAGGGGCACAGTAATGCTGGAACAGAAGAGGGCCTTCCACAAATTGTTGTTACAAAGTGGCAATTGTACAATTGTCTATAAAGTCTGTGTATGCTGTAGCATTAACAGTACCCTTTACACCTGAACTCAATAATTTTGGGTGGTGGCCACCAGCTGTGGTGTTCGGGTGACTATAAACATTTGGTCATATAGGGGTAAATTTACTAAAGGTAAATAGGATGTTCACTTTGCAAGGGAAATTGCAAGGGTATTTTCCCAAGAGCTTAGTGAATGAGGTGCACTCTGCAAAGAATACCCAAAGCATATGCAAGGAAAATAAAAAAACAGCATGCACATCATTGATTGATGAAAGTCAATAGTGCTTCACCCTAAGCTCTGGGGATAGTTCATTTGCAAAGTGCAACCCCCTTGCAAAGTGAACAGTCTATTTGCCTTTAGTAAGTCAACCCATAGTGTACATCACATTAGGGAGGATTAGTGTAAGTGTTGAATTTACAGAGACAGTTAATATGAGGTGGGGAAGGGTCAAATTCCCAACACTGAAGCCTAAGTAAAAAAACGACAAACGTGCAGCGCTTAAAAACAGATTAACAGTCCTATTATGGTAATATATATATTCTCTGTAAAGAGCCAAAATGATAACAGATTGAACAGAAGAGTATCCAAAAGAGAGCCTCCACCAACACCCATTCACACTGCCTCTTACCGCTATGCATAGACCCCCACTACAGAGGTCAGTCAGGCCTGTTCAAAACAGTCAGCTGGAGTGGCTTCTTAGAGGGATGTTTCTTAATACTCTTACTGGATATATCCACTGCCCAATGTCTGTTGATTACTCTCATCCATACAAAATGGAACAAAAGTGCATATCATAGTGCAGTATGTTCCAAACTTTTTATTGCAAGCTGCGGCGGACATTTTGTTGGTTGGAAATGATCTGCAGTTTTAAACCAATACCTACAATTTCATGTATCATATGAGTGCAATATTTACTACCTTTTAACAAACCCATAAACTATTGTTTACGTTGTTCCAGCATTTCAGTGCTAGCTGCTATTCCTCAAAAGACTCTTTATCACTGTAATTTAGCAGATCATCTTTGTAGCGCAGCTGGTTTTTGTTTTTTATTACTGAAGCCTAAGTATCAGCTAGTCCAGTTGTTGCCACACATTGCTGTTATAATGCTAGCCAAGTGAAGAATCATATCTCAGGTTATACCCTTGAGGGCACAACTTGAGTAAAAATTCTCACTAGATGTATAACAAAATTTCAACAAACTGAAATTTAAACAGAGGTCTAATTATATCTAATGCAAACATGTTGGCTGTGCTATACAGCTATTATGATAGCTTTTTATTACATTTGGGTGAATCCAACAGGCAATCAGGGATGAAGAAATTGAAAGATGAAGGTAAATGTATACTTATTCTGTACAGAATGCAATGCAACCATATAGCTGGTAAATAACTGGGAGCAGCTTGTATGTCTGCGCACCCTAGGTTCAAGGTCTCAATTACCCCCGAAGACCAAAGATATTAGTTGGATTTGTCTGTTGGGACACCAAGCATTCTTGATATTTATTATTGTCTGGTATCTAAAGCCAAATTCCAGCCTTCGCGTTAGTCTTGCCCAGTTGTACAGACTCCTTTCCTTTACTAAAATGTCTTGCTCTGATTTAAGTGCACACTGTGAGCCTCTCCCGGTGGGCATTAGAAGCTAAAGCAGTGTGATAGAGCCTGCCTCATTCCCTGGCTGGAGGACAAGTAGCTTTTTTCTCCCCAGCTTGACTGTCCTTGGTCTGCCTGTTTCATTCATTGTATTTGAGATCTTGAGGCTCAGCATCATACTGTATGTAGGCATTACCTAGGGTGGTCTGCATGTGAAATATATGCTGATTAAACGTCAGCTTTATTTATTTTGCTAGGCAAGATAAAAAAAATGAACAGCCAGTATTGAGTGTCATACAAAAGGGCCACAAAAATTAGATGTTTTTCATAAGAGCCCTACAATGGGCATCCGCATTGGTATATCAGACATAAGTGTCAGGTGCATTTATAAAAAGCATTAACAAAGCCAAATTGGTTACCCTACCCAAAACGAATATTTTCTATTTTGGTCAGGGTGGAGAAAAATATAGATTTCAGATTGTTAATGCAGTCTCCTTATGGGGACATTATTTCTTACTTCCTATCCTAGTGAGAGTGGTCACAGGGACAGGAAATTTTCTCCAATGAGAATCCATCAATACAACATCGTATGGCTAGAGATTGGCTTTAATTTCCCACATGGCGAACGTATATCTAGCTTTAACTGGGCATTTACCATGGAAAGTGTAGACCTCTGGCTATACTCCCTATCTATTGCCAGTCTGTAACAATAAGGCCACAAAAGAAAAAAGAGATGGGGGGGGCATAAGGAAGATTCATGTTCCAGAAGAATCCCTCTACTGCTGACCATTGGACCTCTCTATGGGGGGACCAGGAGCCAATAGGGATGCTTAATCTAACAGAGGTGGTAATGTAAGAGCTATTAATTAGGAGATAGTGGCAAAAATACAACTGCAGTAATGGGGTAGTAATTGGAAAGACATGGCGGTAAAAGGAATTAAATGGGTGGATGTTCTTTGTACGTGTAGGTTCCTGCCCAATGCTGGCCATACACCAGTCAAAAAATTGTTCCAACGCATTTTTGAAAAACGAAAACATGGTCGTGAGAGAAACGATATTGCCATCACATAATGACCAATTTTCTAACAATAAAAATTAAAAAAACATTGCAATAAAGTGTTTATTATTGCATTATTTTGGTCTCTATTTTTCTTTCATTTTTTTCAGGGAACATTTAAAGGAACAAAAAGGTACATAAAAAAACGACTATCTTGATGGTTGTATGTTTCTTGTGTGTACTCTTGCTGTGCTCTTTAATGCAGACATAACCGTACTGTACGTTGACAGGAACGTTTATCTTCCGGATTAAAATTCTTTCACACATGCGCAGTAACAACAGTTTTTTTTTTAACTGATGAAACACATTAATTTTTCAATTTACCGTTTGTTCAGCAGAAGTTTCCCAAACGTATCTTTTGATTTTTTGGTTAAAAAAACGTCACAACCAATTAATGAACTGTGCCCATTAACTGGACGACAAACAAACAAATTGTTCAAATGACAGATTTTCTAAAGATTTTTGGTCTAGTGTATGGACACCATAAGTCTCGGTTCATACTTGGGTAGCTTCTAAGTCGCCTGACTCTGAAGCCGCCCCGCACACTGCGATTTCAATGCAGCTTGAAAATCACTTATTTAATAGACGTCAATGCAAGCTGCTCCAAAGTCGCCCCCAGGTAGTACAGAATCCTTTTTCTAAGTCGGGAGCGTCTTGAGTCGCTCTGTTTAGAACGATTCCATTGCACTGAATGGAGTGCGACTTGTTTGCCTGACAGGTAGCCCCGGTGTGAACCGAGCCTAAGACTGAGTCTGTCTACATGGCCCCTGTCAAGAGAATGCCTGTATTTGTAGGACAACAAAAAGCGTCAAAGGGGGAACACTAAAGCTCCATTCACACTTGTGCGACTTGTAATGCAACTTTGGACATCAAAGTTGCATGACAAGTCGCTCCCCATGTTTTCCAATGATACCCATTCATATATGCGAGACATAAAGTTGCAGCAACTTAAAAGAAGTTCATGCTCTACTTTGGTCAGACTTTCATGCAACTTGAGGGCCATAGACTTCAATGATAACCCTCAGAAGTTGCATGAAATTCGTACCTGAATGTTATACAATGCAACTTGTGTGCAAGAGTTGTCCATTATCACTAGTCAAAGACAAAGTTGTATCCAAGTTGTATCCATCCAAAGTTGCACCAAAGTTGCACTCCAAAGTCGGTGCAACTTTGGAGTCATACAAGCATGAATAGAGCCTAAATGTGTGCTTTCCAGAGGGGTCCTATAACATAAAGTGTTACTAAACCCAGGACCCTGCATTCTCTATATACAGTATCTCACAAAAGTGAGTACACCCCTCACATTTTTGTAAATATTTTACAGTATTTTGTAAATATTGTACTCACTTTTGTTGCCAGCAGTTTAGACATTGATGGCTGTGTTGAGTTATTTTGAGGGGACAGCAAATTTACACTGTTATACAAGCTGTACACTCACTACTTTACATTGTAGCAAAGCGTCATTTCTTCAGTGTTGTCACATGAAAAGATATAATAAAATATTTACAAAAATGTGAGGGGTGTACTCACTTTTGTGAAATACTGTTTGTTCTCCCACAGTACACAGAACATGGAAATGCAATCATTTTAGTAAATATAAACTGCTAAATACCTTTTCTCATCGGCAGTATATAGCCGTCTTGTGATTTCTATCAGTTCCTGGTTAAAGCTTGTAGGAGTTTTCACACTGCACTGGCTGTCCTATCAGGATCAAGGACCACTGACCCTCTGTCTGGACAGTGATGATTGGCCCTGTGCTGATCACATGCACTCTCCCTTGAAAAAAAACTCTCTAGCACAGTGTTTCTCAACCCCTTTTCAGTCAAGAGACTCTTTAAAATTATGGACAGTCTTGAGGCG
The DNA here is from genome assembly GCA_018402905.1 of Glandirana rugosa. Lineage (NCBI taxonomy): Eukaryota > Metazoa > Chordata > Amphibia > Anura > Ranidae > Glandirana > Glandirana rugosa. Next base: position 2,324,835 of record BLSH010433795.1, on the reverse strand, counting down.
CTCCATTCTAAAATGTAAAAACTATTCTAATAGTGTTTCCATAATGCAGCAACATCCACACATATAGAATACCCAATTAGAGGTGATTTATTCTTCCAATCAAATACACTTTTGCAAACTGGTACTGACTAGTATCCCAATGTTTCTCTTCTCCCTCAGTTTTTTTTCATTACTTAGCTAATGAGACCCCAAAGCTGATTGAGAGAGGCAAGGGAGGGTCAAACTTATCAACTGTCTGTGTCATAGGAGGTTGACAGCTAGAAGGTTGTAATGGCGCACAATAAAAACTTGTGGCTTTGTGTAACTAAAAAGCAGGTTTCATCCACCCACCGACTTGCATACAATTATAGGGACATTTTTAGGCACCCCTGAAGAAACCTCAAGGCACCCAAGACTGAGCATGTGCAGCCTGACTCCAGTAACTCTGTCTTATCCAGACCTGTTTGGCAGTCAGTGGAAAAAGAGGAGGATCTGTCCATACAGGATCAAACAGCCTTTTTATAGAATGCAGAGGATTAACCCCTTAGGTTCCACAGTGAGTATAACAAGCATGCTTTACTGCATATACAGACAGATTTCACTATTGTGGGTTCAGTAACACTTTAAGTTAGCCACTTCTTTACAAACTGTTAAAGAACTGAGGCTCAAACAAGCTGAACATAGACACTTCTAAACTACACACTGGATAATAGTAGATTAAGGATAATCTAATCCTTCCGGTAGAAAATTGCCTGTTTTCCTTTCAATCCTATTTTATTTTCCTTCTCTGCTTTTCTCAATCAGATTTTCTCAGCAGCAATAGAACCCAGCAGCAGTCTATATAGTGTCAGCAGAGAGCCTTAGTAAACAATTCCCATGCCCCAGGCTTGCTGAGGCTATCTGCATTAAAGAGGCCACTAATGTAAGCATTTACCAGTGCGGCATAGACTGCTCCCTACAACCCCGCGTGTTCCTCTGGAGGAATAAATACGTGTTTAAACATGCAGCTTCCTGTGACCCACTCACTTCATTTCCAACATTAAAACTATTATGCAGAGCAAAGTCATATGTTAGAAGTAAAGAAAGCAAGGTCAAATCCTGCTGTCAGCTTACACTGATGTCTCTGACAAGTAATGCATTTTACATCAGGAAACCATAACATATGTCGTTTCTAGCTGAGATTCAGGGGAAAAAAACTGACACTATTTCTGGCATTTAAATCTTCCTAACAAGATAAACAGTATATATTTTTGAGCTTCAAATAAATTAGATGCAAAACATATTACCATTGTAGTGGAGTGCCTATTTGCTAACCATGTTCAGATGCAGGCACTGGCTCCTTTAACTTCTTTTCTGACCACCAATGGGTTTTCAGACATGCCAGGGAGTATACATTCCTCAGCTTCCCCCACTCAGTAACTAAGAAAGTCCACATCTGATGAGACAGAGGTAGCTGGGGATGTGATCTGTGGCCAGGTGAGAGGCACTCCACTGTCAGAGTGGGTGCGTGGGCAGCTGAGCCAGAGCTTAATAGAATGCAGTATTTTCAAAAGACTCATCTACTGTGGGGAACCACTCCTCAATTGCTACTAGAGTACTTTGGACAATATTAGTGTAGCACTAATCCAAATACCATAAGCATGAAAGGATTAAATATTCAGCTTAATTGTAATAGTTAGGGTTGGTAGACTCAGTTCAAACCTAAAATACCAATGGGCAAAATGTGGTTAATCACATCAAGGTGAACCAAACCCACTCCATGATGATTGGTATTTAATAACATACACAATATTATTCTCAAACTGAAATAATCAAATGAGGAAAAAATAAGAAAAGAAGGAATTAGTGAGAAGTCCCACACAGTGATCCAGGTAGTATGTAGTAAGTTTTAATTTTCGCATAGGTACAGGTGACTGTAAGCAAGTGAGTCAACGTCATCCACCACCAGATAGGTTGAACACTTACCGGAAACCGGTAATAACCAGCATGAATCTTAATCCCAGGAAGAATTTTCAGTGTTTTGTAGTGATGTTCTGGGGCCGTATGACCAGCATTCCCAACGTGGGATATTCACACCATTAATCAGATCTTCAAGTCACCAGGAATCACAGCATCAAGATGACTCGTCCATCCATACAAGAAAGCAGAAGTCTCGCCATAGCATAAAATCCTTAATATAGTTTATTAAAAACTGTATAAAAACTTACATTAACGTGATAAATAGGACTGGGTTACCCCATAAGACATCCTATTGGCAACGAAACGCGTTGGGTTTGTGGTCCCCCCTAACACTGCTATGTACCATTTGGATGATGAGCTCATTTATATCACATTAATGCAAGTTTTTATACCGTTTTTAATAAACTATATTAAGGATTTTATGCTATGACGAGACTTCTACAAAACACTGAAAATTCTTCCTAGGATTAAGATTCATGCTAATTATTACCGGTTTCCGGTAAGTGTTCAATGTATCTGGTGGTGGATGACGTTGACTCACTTGCTTACAGATTAACACTTACTACATACTACCCGCATCACTGTGTAGGACTTCTCACTAATTCCTTCTTTCCTTATTTTTTCTCATTTGATTATTTCAGTTTGGGAATAATATTGTGTATGTTAGTAAACTGCTAGTTACAGATACTGTATGCGTTTTGTCATGTCACACGGTTCGCCACCAGTGGACTGCTTTCTGAAGATGTCATCATGACGAAACGCATATAGGAGGAGCTTCCAGAAACATCACTTCCGCTCCGCATAACTTCCGGCAATTGTAATGCACACTGGCTTCTGGTTACCTTGGAGCGGCGGTGCGAGTTCCTAGTTTACTTGTGGGCTATATTGGTGTAGATTGAACACCCTTTCATGTAAGAGGCTATCTATCTGTTTTCATTGTTTCCAAGTCCCCATACATTTAATAAACGTGCTACATTGTGAGACTCTTTCTACTTTTGGTCATATTCTAGTACATATGAGAGACCCATAGGAGGGGAAGTGTTATATCAACCAAAGTCAATTTTTCCTGATTATGTGAGTAGTGGAATCAAGTGCATATTGACCACCTTTAATTAAGTGGTCACTGGTGGTCTGGTGAGTGTTTAGCACTTATATAGTTTACTGGGTGTCACAGAATGGTGTGGAAAGAAAACTCCGACTGGATGTGGTTTATGGACTTTATTTGCTTTTTGGACAATTCTTTTGGACTGTTTTTTGCTCACATTTGATGGCACTTACTGGTTTGGTGGTTTGGTGTCACCATATTTATGATGTTTCATTGATAGCATCTGCAACTTACATATTTTGAATCACTATTGTTTTTCTTTTGGCACAAACCGAATTGTTATTGCTATATTTATCAGTTTTATATATATTTTTTTCTTATTCAATTCTGCACTTGATAGAGGATTTGCATGGGTAGTTGTATATATTAATTTTGTATTGGTAGGATACAATGGTTAATTTATATATATATTTGATGCAAAGCTCTAGTGTGGCAGCCAACAGTTTGTTTAAAAAAAAAACATTATTTAGACATTCAGTGGAAGTTGAATTCATTATGCAAACTGGTGCAATGCAGTGTCATTCATTCTACATGGAAGTGTTAATTTTGACATCAAATTTTGATTTAGTTTTAGTTATAGTCTTTTGACTAAAATGCCAGTTGTATTTTAGTCATCTGAATTATTTTAGTTTTAGTCATATTTTAGTCAACTAAAATCTCCAATACATTTTAGTCAACTAAAATCGAATGGGTTTAGTTAAATTGTAATGCATTATTTAAGCATTTCTCTAGAATTTCCAAACTTATTATATACTCCAAGAATAAAAATCTAATAACATGGAGTGGGGATGGGGAAGTAAATGGAGGTGAGGGAGTGCAAAGGGCAGAGAACTGGTCTGGGGAGGTTGTTATTTTACACAGTGCTAAGCACTGCTACCTTGCTGGGAGGAGAAGCACTCACCACGTGGTTTGCAGGGCATTGTTCCAGAACTCCCAAGCAGCAGGCAGACAGAGGAAGCCTTTGTCTCTCAGCCAATGCAGCTTGTCAGGGGGCTGGGGCTTTAACAGATAGATGGAGCTTCGAGGAAAGCATATGTTCAAGTGGGTAAACATACCTCCCTCACATTTTTGTTCCGTTTTCGTTCATTGACGAAAATTGGAATTGATTTTCCTCATTTATTTCGGGGCCGCTCATCGAATCAAGCAGAAGTAGCTAATCTTATATAAACAACATTGCCAACACAATGGTTTATTGTGCATCATTGAACAGCCTCCTATCTTTATAGCCTCCTCTGCAGACCTGTGATTATCCCATAGGGATTATCTGTAGGGTGTCAGCACAAGATTCCTGATTAGAGACAGGCACATACTGCAGCAGAGTCAGAGAGAAGAAAAATATATTTTTACTTTGTTTCTGTAATAAAATGTTGTAAATTAGTAATTTTTCTCCTTTACTCATGGGCGCTGATGAGGCAGCACTGATGAGGAGGCACATATGGGCGCTGATGAGGAGGCACTAATATTCAGTACTGATGGGCACTAATAGGCAGCACTGATATGCAGCACTGATGGGCACTGATAGATGGCACTGATATGCAGCATTGATGGGCACTGATAGGCAGTCTGTATTGGCACTGATAGGTGGCACTGATGTACACTGATAAGTGGGACTGATGGGCACTGATGGATGGCACTGATGGACACTGACAGGCATCGCTGATGGGCACTGAAAGACAGCACTGATGGGCACTAGTGGGCATCAGTGCTGGGCACTATTGAGCATCACTTGTGGGCACTGGTGGGCATCGCTGCTGGGGCTGCACTGATAATCATTGCACAGATTATCAACGCAGACCCCTGTCCAGAAAACCGATTATCGGCTCTCCTCTATTCACGCGCTGCCAGCGCAAGTAGATGAATGCCGATAACCGGCACTTCCTAGTTACACTGTAATCAGCTGTGATTGGACACAGCTGATCACATGGTAAAGAGCCTACATCATAGGCTCTTTACCATGATCGGAGATGTGGTGTGTCCCCATGGGTGCGCACAAGCGGCATGTTCTGAAGGGCAACCAGTCAGAATGGGAGAGCCACCTCCCAGCCATCATTTTGCTATAGGCCGGGTGAGATGTGGTTAAAGTAAAACACCAGTATTTTTTTTAGCTTTTTTGTGGTGAACTGCATGCATTGGATTTTAACAACCCATACAGTAGATTTTCTCTGCTGTTTGTACTGATATTTGTCTTGCCAGCATTTTATCAAAGTGACTGCTAAGTGTGTGAAAGGTGTGACTAATCGGTCACAGTGTTGTAATAAGAAATCCTGCAGGCTTTGCATCCTTGTGTTTGTGATTCACAGAAAATAAAGGCCTGTACACATGATGAAAATATCACATTCAGAACGATCATTAGATAATCTGATCGATAGTGCACAGCTTTCGAGAGCCAATACTGACAGTTCAGGTGAAAATATCTGAAGGGACAAGCATGAAAATCTTTCTCGTACGATAACAGAACAAATGATTTTTGTGTAATTAGTATATTATTATTATTATTTCAGGTACTTATATAGCGCTGTCAATTTACGCAGCACTTTACATATATATTGTACATTCACATCAGTCTCTACCCTCAAGGAACTTACAATCCCTAACTCACATTCATACATACACAAACTAGGGCCAATTTAGACAGGATCCAATTAACCTGCCAGCATGTCTTTGGAATGTGGGAGGAAACCGGAGTACCCAGAGGAAACCCACGCAGGCACAGGGAGAACATAAAAACTCCAGGCAGGTAGTGTCGTGGTTGGGATTTGAACCGACAACCCTTTTGCTGCTAGGTGAAAGTGCTATCCACTACACCACTGTGCCACCCAAGTATAGTATTTGTATAAAAAAAATTTGTTTGACCAAGATCACACATGCTCAGAAACGAAGGAATACATTACAATACAATACAATATAATATATGACATCACTTCCGAAGTTGGATTCTCTCTAACGAGAATTTTCGTAACTTTAGTAATCTATTCGTTCGCCTGATATCCTCATCATGTGTACTAGGCTATGGGGATGCATATAACACAAAGAATATAACACAATGCAGGCGTGTCTATGTGCATTGTACACATGGACAGAACTTTACCAATTACTTGAGAATACTTAGATTTTTTAGGGGCATTCTGTAAACAAATGTGTACAGAATCCCCACAATTTGCATAATTGCAAGAAGATGATAATCTTAAAGTGTTTGTTACCCTAAAAAAATTGATCCTGTTCCCTTAAAGCATGAATAACAGCACAGTGCTTGTGCTGCGTAATTTGGCCCCTTGTATCACCTGAAATACCTGGCTGATCCTGCCTGGTTCTGCCCTTGCCCCTGTACACTGACCATGGTTTATCATGGCTGCTGAGCCCTATGTGCCTCTGCCATCCGCAGCTATCCTCTCTGCTCTCTTGTGTCCTCCTCTGTCCTCCACTTCACAATCCTCCCCTCCTGCTGCAATCATATCTATAGTATAAGCATGCCATCCCCTCGGTTAAATAACATTATGTGTCCCTGTGCTTGTGCTGTATAAAAAAAAAGTTGATCATACCTTATATCAGAGCATCTCCTGGTGCTCACACGACTCCTCGGCTCTCTTTCCCGTCTCCTCCCCGGCTGACATCAGCGGTAATTCTTGGCCCCTCCCGATATAGCTCTCAGTCGGGGAGAGGAGAGAGCCGAGGTGTCATGTGAGCATCGGGAGACGCTCTGATATAAGGCATAATTGGCTTATTTTATATACAGCACAGGCACAAGGACATACAGTATAATGTTATTTAACAGAGGGATTTGCTTATACTATAGTGGCTTAACAACCACTTAAATCTTGAGCAAAGTAAAAGTAATTTCTGTATTGCTTCATTCTGCTCTACAATGTGACAGATTCTTTTTAAGACAGCTATTTATGGTACTGTTCAAGAGCACCACAACCCCATGATGGCATATATAAAAAGGGACCCTCCCAGAGTAGAATGCTAGGTAAATTTAGTTTCAGCTCCTTCTGTAACCAAGGGAGCAGTGATTGTCTGTCCTGGTTTGTTCAGGGCTTCATAGGCTGGGAGTTTAACTGCTTCCCCTTGCCTCTAGAAAAAGCTTCAGAGTTTAGGGAGGGAACCGCAAATAGCCTGCGTGCATTTTTATCATGCTCCAGCTAATCCCTGGAGAGGAGTGTTGCATAAGGGGGTTGGAAAGGTGATAAATAATCTGAGGATCTGGAAAGCTGGGTTCCTTCTCCCCAAGAGGATTCCAGAGCTTGAGAGGCTGCTGCTGCCGGTGGACTGCACCGCTGTTCTGGAGGTCTCAGCAGTGCCAGAGCAGAGGACCTGGATAGACTTTGCTAGAAACTGATTGCAGAAGCTCACCACAAAGGATCTGGTCTGGTGGGGTACCATGAGGAAGCTGGAAGGTGGTAGCTGTCCTGGGGACTTAAAGACCTTAAAATGATCTCTGTAAATGTGCAGTGTACTGGAAACTGCACTGGATACCAACAGTAGGGCACCAGGGCATGGTAACCAGGTATCAAAGAGACTTGCCTCATGGTCCCCAGCTGTGAGGGTATAGACTGATCCCTATTCATATTTACCCAAGAAAAAGATTGTCCTCTAATGGCTATTTGCCAATCTTTTGAAGTATCCCATACCCTAACCCCTCTCTGGTGGCCTCTACACCATTGGGGAAGAACCAGTTAATACCAGTTGCCACTCTACATCTACAGTATCTAACAAAAGTGAGTACACCTCTTTAATTTTTGTAAATATTTTATTATACCTTTTCATGTGACAACACTGAAGAAATGACACATTGCTACAATGTAAAGTAGTGAGTGTACAGCTTGTACAACAGTGTAGCTTTGTTGTCCCCTCAAAATAACTCAACACACAGCCATTAATGTCTAAACCGCTGGCAACAAAGTGAGTACACTCCTAAGTGAATATGTCCAAATTGGGCCCAAAGTGTCAATATTTTGTGTGGCCACCATTATTTTCCAGCACTGCCTTAACCCTCTTGGGCATGGAGTTCACCAGAGCTTCACAGGTTGCCACTGCAGTCCCCTTCCACTCCTCCATGATGACATCGGGTTAGAGACGCTGCGCTCCTACACCTTCCATTTGAGGATGCCCCACAGATGCTCAATAGGGTTTAGGTAAGGAGACATGCTTGGCCAGTCCATCACCTTTACCCTCAGCTTCTTTAGCAAGGCAGTGGTTGTCTTGGAGGTGTGCTTGGGGTCGTTATCATGTTGGAATACTGCCCTGTGGCCCAGTCTCCAAAAGGAGGGGATCATTCTCTGCATCAGTATGTCACAGTACATGTTTGCATTCATGGTTCCCTCAATGAACTGCAGCTCCCCAGTGCCGGCAGCACTTATGCAGCCCGAAACCATAACACTCCTACCACCATGTTTGACTGTAGGCAAGACACACTTGTCTTTGTACTCCTCACCTGGTTGCTGCCACACACGCTTGACACCATCTGAACCAAATAAGTTTATCTTGGTCTCATCAGACCACAGGACATGGTTCCAGTAATCCATGTCCTTAGTCTGCTTGTCTTCAGCAAACTGTTGCAGGCTTTCTTGTGCATCATCTTTAGAAGAGGCTTCCTTCTGGAATGACAGCTATGCAGACCAATTTGATGCAGTGTGCGGTGTATGCTCTGAGCACTGACAGGCTGACCCCCCACCCCTTCAACCTCTGCAGCAATGCTGGCAGCACTCATACATCTATTTCCCAAAGACAACCTCTGGATATGATGCTGAGCACGTGCACTCAACTTCTTTGGTCAACCATGGTGAGGCCTGTTCTGAGTGGAACCTGTCCTGTTAAACTGCTGTATGGTCTTGGCCACCATGCTGCAGCTCGGTTTCAGGGTCTTGGCAATCTTCTTATAGCCTAGGCCATCTTTATGTAGAGCAACAATTCTTTTTTTCAGATCCTCAGAGAGATACTGTATATGCAAATAGCTGCGTAAATTGCTGGTTCTATGTAAGTAATAATAAATAAATGTAGATGTTAGAGATTGTGCCTGGGTTTGGTTCGAGGAACATTTGCTAAAAAGCTGAAAAAAGTTTTGGAAGATACAAAAGTTCCCTGAACCCCATTGAAGTGTATAGGTGATGAATCTGTACTACAGAAAAACTGAAGTTTTAAAGGGACAGTGTATACATTTTAAAAATATAATAAAATAAAGAAAAAAGAAAAAAATGTAGGTCACGCCCACATGCTGTATGTAAACAGTGTTTGCATCACAAATGTGAGGCATCGCCGCAAACTTTAGAGAGAGAGCAATAATCCTAGCACTAGATCCCTCTGTAAGGCTTGGTTCACACTGGTGTGATGCAGGAAACCCTGTGAATCCAGTGAGGGTTTCTGCTTGGCACCTGAATTGCTGGTTGTTCACACTGCCCTATGCGAACTGCTGGTGAGGGTCAATACAAAGTTAATGACACCCCCAGATCAGGTGCGAACTGTGAATTCGGACAGGAATTGGATCGCATGGGTATGAACACCCATGCGATCCGATTCTGGTGCAGACAAAAAAAGGGTCCTGCACGGTCCTGCATTTGGTCCAAATGGGATGCAAATTCAGCCATACAATCTGTATGGCTATATTCACATTTCACAGACATTACATGTGATCTGCACAGCAATGCGGTGCAAATCACATGCGATGTCTGGCATTGCACTAGTGTGAACCCAGCCTAAACTGGTAACCTGTAGAAATTTTTAAAGCGTCACCTATGGACACCTTAGTTTGACACCATTTCACAATCGAGTGCAATTTTAAAGTAGAACATGTTACGTATCGATTTACTCGGCATAATATCATCTTTCGTTTTTTACAAACAACTTGGATATATATTATGTCTTTTTTTTTTTTATCCATTGAAGTGTATTTATTCCAAAAATATTGCATTTGAAAAACTGCTACGCAAAAAACATATGACATAAAAAATTTCATTGACTGCCATTTTATTCTCTAGGGTCTCTGCTAAAAAAATATATATATATAATGTTTGGGGATCTAAGTAATTTTCTAGCAAAAAATGCAGATTTTTTTTTACTTGAAAACAACAAATGTCAGAAAAAGGTCTGGGTCCTTTAGTGGTTAAATGACACAAGTATGGCCACATGGCCATTCTTAGTCAGTGACATCAGCCAGGACCCCTGGCCATGCTGATTTAGGTGAATGGTGCCACCCAATAACTTCCACAGCTCACCAAAGGTACTGCTCCCCCATCCGACTTTTTCCACCATGTATCCTGGCCTCCACCTCCACCTCGCTGTTAGAAATCATGGGGCCCCGTACAGCCTACCGGACAGGGCCCCCTTCAACCATGCACTTGACTCCACCCCTGGCCCCGTCCCTAACCCCAGCTCCAAACAAAATGCAGGTTTGTTGCTGTTTACATATGCATGTGCAGCCAACATCCGTTATGATAGCATGGGCCATGACAGGTCTTCTTTATGGATAGATCTGGAGTCTTTTAGACCTCATATCTGTTCTCTGGCCACCAAAGCATCTGATCAACCCAAGATCAGTTTGATCAGATGCTTGTTCAAGCTGGTAATGGCTTGTTTACATGAGACTGAAACCTGAAGCGACAAAATCCTTGTTCCTTCCGGTTTCTGATGTCACAAAGTGGGAGGAACGACATCCATCCCTCTCACTGCATCCCAGGAACTGCTACTGGGTGCATCTTAAAGGCAGTAAAGGTGGTAGTGAGGCCCCCTTCCACTGCCTGTAAAAGTAATCCAGTGGCTTCTAAGCCACTAGGATTACATTTACTTTGTGCAGCATCGCTGGGGCTAAAAAATGATATCTCAATCAATGCTGCACTGATATCACCCTTCCCATTCAGCGAGGTACTGGTATGTCGCTGGACAGGAAACGGTTAAAGGGGGTTGGTTTGAGGGGAATGCAGCTCTGCTGCACATGTTTATTGCTCCCCCAACTGAGGTGTAAAGCAGCATCTCACCATCTTATGATCATCAGCATTACAATAATCATCACACAGACAGCACAATATGTAAGGGCTCTATCATGACTCTATTATGGCTCTGTGTCACATGGCTGTTGGGTGCTGACTTTGTTAACTTATGGATGTACTGTATGTAACAGACTGTAACACAGCAAAACCATAGCAAAGTCAGCACCCAACAGCCATGATAGAATACCAGCTTACTGTGCTGCCTGTATGATGATTATTGTAATGCTGATGATAACCTGTGAGTTAAATAGAAGGACACAGTTAGGATTTTATCTTCTATTCTCAACTCACTGTGTCCAGTGCAGCCACGCTGTCCTCCTGCTGCTCCCTGTCAACCTCCTGCTGCCTCGCATCTCAGCACATGCCGGGCGCCGGTACAACAGGGCCGGTTGTACTGCTCTATTAGCGGCCATGCAGGTGTCAGCAGATTTTACTGAGGGAGACCAGGGAATATCTATTCGCTGATCTCCCCTCGGGTGAGGCAGCACAGAAGACATATGCATTACTTCACTACCTGGTTCGGCTGTCACTTTCTCCAGCTGCTGTGGCCTGGGTAAGAAACATATTGGTTCACCCACTTGCCTTACCAGTGGCTATGTCCATGCAGCCACTACGTCCCTAGGGCCGGATCTACCACTAGGCGGAGTAGGCGACCGCCTAGGGTGCACTGCCACCTAGGGTGCCTGGCCACTGTTGATCTGTCGCTGGCTGCTCTGCATTGATTCATGTAAAAACTGACACTGTCTGACTGATACAATAAGATTGTATTATCACATCCCATTTGCAAATGTATATAGAAATAGTGACTGATCTGCCAAACAGGTGAAGCTGTATTTGATGGGCACAGGTGAGGCTGTATTGATTGGTGCTGCTGAAGCTGTATGTGATGGGCACAGGTGAGACTGTATTGATTGGCGCTGGTGAAGGTGTATTTGATGGGTGCTGGTGAGGCTGCATTTGATTGGTGCTGATCAGGCTGCATTTGATTGGCCCTGATCAGGCTGGGCAGGGAAAAGGGGGTGGAGTCAGGGGTGGGGCCAAGGGGGGGGGGGGGCAAAAAAGGGACGGGTCGGACTAGTCCCGGTTAGTTTACGTCGGACTAGTCGTGGTTAGTTTACGTCGGAGTGGTCGTGGGTAGTTTATGTGGAAGTGGTCGCGGTTAGTTATGTCAGAGTGGACACGGGTAGTGTATGTCGAAGTCGTCGTGGTTAGTTATGTCGGAGTGGACACGGGTAGTTTATGTCGAAGTGGACAAACCGTCTAGTCAGTGATAAAGATATATGTAAACGTTTACCCTACACTATTATGTTAGAATAACATAGTCAGTCTGTCACAGTCAAAAATGTACTTAGTTACGTCTCGTCGGTCGCTGTCTAGTTGTCACCG
>BLSH010433795.1:2301642-2312417 GCA_018402905.1 Glandirana rugosa | reverse complement strand
GCTGATTAGGCTGGGCAGGGAAAAGGGGGTGGAGTCAGGTGTGGAGCCAAGGGGGGCGGCAAAATGAGGTTTCACATGGGGGGTCAAAAATCCTTGCACCAGCCCTGCGTCCCCATACACTTACATGGGCTGTCTGCAAGCGTCTTTGTGAATTAGGTCTTCAACTGTAAGCTCAGTTGTGCTTTACATACATTTACATTTTATTACAATATTTACATGTTATAATGCTTTCTTCCATGTCAATGGGATGGTCAACTTTGGTTTTACCTAACCTGTAATTAGAACTGACAACCAGGCGAATTCCAGCACTCCTCTCCTACATGTAAAAATCATAATTTTCTGCTAGAAAATTACTCAGAACCCCCAGACATTATATATAATTTTTAGCACCCTGGGGAATAAAATGGTGGTCATTGCAACTTTTTTGTCACACTGTATTTACGCAGCAATTTTTCAAACTCAATTTTTTTTGCAAAAAAAAAACAGTTCCATGAATTAAAAAAAAAAAAACAGTAAATTTAGCCCAATTTTTTGAATAATGTGAAAGATGATGTTACGCCAAGTAAATAGATACCTCACATGTCATGCTTTAAAATTGTGCACATACTTGGAATGGCACCAAACTTTGGTACTTAAAAATTTCCATAGGCGACAGGTTTTTTACAGGTTACCAGTTTAGAGTTACAGAGGAGGTCGCGTGCTAGAATTATTGCTCTTACTCTAACATTCGCAACGATACCTCACATGTGTGGTTTTAGCACCATTTACATATGTGGGTGGGACTTATGTAAGCTTTCGCTTCTGTGTGCGAGCTTGTTTATTTTATCTTTATTTTTTTATTTTTACACTGTTTCTTTAATTTTTTTTTATCACTTTTATTCCTATTACAAAGAATGTAAACATACCTTGTAAAAGGAATACTACATGACAGGTACTCTTTATGGAGAGATGAGTGGTCAATAAGACCCAACATCTCTCCTCCAGGCTGGAAAGACCGAGATAAAAAAAAAAATTAACGATCACGGTCTTTCCAGCCGCATCCACGGCTTTGTTTATTAAAGCTGGACTGGACGTGACGTCATAACCTCGGAGGGTCATAGAGATCTTCCGGACAAACTTCCGGTGGCAACTAATTCATTCTCCTGACCGCCGATGGCATGGGCGGACCTGGAGAAGCACCGGAGGGCGACGGGAGGGGGGATGTCCCCTCCCGCTGCCTATAAGAACGATCAAGCGGCTGAACTGCAGCTATGAATCCCTGTCCGGAAATAATGATATCTGAATGGTGCCTGTAGCCGCCGACATCATTCAGATATCAGAGCTCAAAGTCAAGGACATCATATGACGGCCAGCAGTCGGCAAGTGGTTATTACAATATTTACATATCATAATGCTTCTTCCATGTCAATGGGATGGTCAACTTTGGTTTTACCTAACCTGTAATTAGAACTTTGAAAACTTTAAACTTTAAGGAATAAAAAAGCTAATTTATATAAAAAAAAAATCTTTAGCAGTATTGTAGTTGAAAGTGCATTTTAGAGTCATTACCATATTTTCTGTTACTTCCTCCTTCTACCAAGATCTTATGCAACACACTTCTGGTAATAGCTTCCAGGCCTGTTCTTTAATGCAATTTACTAAGCACATACCAACCATTCCAAACTCCTTATGAGAGATTGCTACAATGGCAATGGTTTCTGCCATCAGATTACTCTGTGAAGAAGCATAACCGCACAGCAACAGATAAGTTCTCACCGCCTCTATATATCTCTCAGGGACCCTAAAACTAAGCTTTCACTGCCATAGTTTTCAAATCTTCTCCTTCTGCCTTAGCGTCATAGTCCTCTTGCTCCAGCAGGGGAGGCCCCCCCGCAAAGTATTTTTAATTAATAAATTAAAATGCAAATTCCCACATAGAGAACAAGGTCCCTTGTTATGGCCAAGAAAGATGAGTAGATGCACAAATCTCACTAATAAAGTGACATGGATATACAGTAGAGTCAGGCTCTTAGGTCAACATGCTAGCCTCAATCCAGAAACAGAAATATCAATCTTGCAGTAGTCTGACTGTTTAAAAAAGAAGTAAACCCTGATGGGGTTTACTTCCTCTATGTTACCCTGCAATGTAAAAGCATAATGGGCTACTATGCATCACATATTAGCTCATTATGTGCCACTTACCTGCATTGGAAGCCAGCGATGTCCAGCGATGCCCACGCTCCAGGCTGCGTCCATCATCTGCCCCTCTTCCTTCCGGGGACACGATCTCCAGCTCTATGACAGGTGGGAGTTGCGTGACGTCACTCCCGCGCATGCGCATGGGAGCCGCCAGTCACGGCACGATCACAGTGAAGGAACAGCATGGAGGTTTCTTCACTGCACATGTGCCTGATGACGTGGGCACACGCAGTACACTGTATATTATTATAGGCTTACCTGTAGGTTAAAGTGGTTGTCACGGGTTGGCAACCACTTTAAAGGAGTGTGTGAAAGTTTTACACATACGTTTGCTCTTTTTTTCCTTATTGTAAGGACTAAAAAAATTAAACATGTAAAAATATTTTTTCTTTAGTTGATTTGAGAGCATCAGTCCCTAGCTCTCTGCTCTGCCCCTCCAGCGCTCACTGGAGTGTCAAGCAGGAAATGGGGTGGGAGCAGCTGACTCAGGCTATCGCCCGTCTATCAAGAGGTTGAGCCTGGTGCTTGTAATTAATCTGGATTGGTCCTGACATTATTGTTGGGATCCCTCCAGAGTTTGGAGCGGGTCTGTGATATCAGCTAACAGCAGACTTTAAAGAGAAGTGCGGTATTTCAAAAAAATAAACAATCACGCTTACCTATACAGATGCAGCATCAATCCAATGCTACAGATTTGTCCTTCGCCTCCTCTACACCAAGAACTGAGCGATTAAAGACCTCTGATCACTCAGTTCTCAGGTCTGCTCTGAGCACAGAGTGGTGACTCCAGCACTCACCCTCAGTGGCACGCTGAGAGTCCAATCCAGCTAACGGACAGGCATCTAGGTGGATCCTGATATTTGTGTCCAGCTCTGTGACGTCAACCAACTGTTTAGCCCACTGTCGGCAGAATCTGCTTCACAGGGGAGCAAACGTAAGTGCACTCCTGTGACCCACACGATAAGTATGGCCAAAATAGCTTTGGCCACACTTCTCTTTTAACATGGTGTTGTCATATCCTTGTTTTTACAGAGCTCAATAGCTAAAGCTGAAACATTCACAGAACTGCATACGTCACAGTGATGACTCTTCTCCTACTGGACTGCTAAGCTTTAATCAGCATGAAAGAGAACTTGCTTTACTTTGCTGTCTCTTTACCTAAACCATAAGGGTCCTTGCACACGTACGGACCGTTCAGGTCCGCCTGTCCGTTTTTCAGGCGGACCTGAACAAACGCTCCATTCTCCTCTATGGAGGGACGGATGTCAGCACTGACATGTCCACTGACATCTGATCCACTAAATACAGATGGATGTAAACCCTATTTTCCATCCGTCTGGCGGATCGGATAAAAACGGACAGGCGGATCCGTTTTCATCCGATCCCCATAGAGGACAGCGGGGGCTCTGACAGATCCATCTCTGCACAGTGAGCATAGACAGAGCTGTCATCCGAAGGCTCAGCGGGGATCAATCAATCAACCAATGGATTGATCCCCGCTGAGCAGCAGAGTCCGTCAAAACGGACTCCGTGTGTGTGAAAGGAGCCTTATGCTTTGGTAATTATTTGTTAGGTGTTAGGCCTCATACACATGGACGTTTTTTGACGCCGGCGTTTTCTGGCATTTTTTGCAGCTCTCCGTGTTAGTCAATGGCCCCATTAAAACACAGATGTTTTTGAGCTGTAGATGGCATCGGCGTTAGTGAGCTGAAACTAGAACCCACGGCTAGCGCGTTCTGAGGCCGCTCACTAACGCCAACTAATGCTGTACCGACGTTAACCGGCGTTTTTTGACGCCGACGTTTTTAGGTTGAAAAATAGCAAAGGGATGATTTTAAAAAAAAAAAAAGCCTATTGACGCCGACGCTCACTAACGCCGATGCATAACGCCGAGAGACGCCAATTTTTTTTCCCTTAATGTCGGGCCTGACGTTTTGTTTATTTTTTAAGAAACGTCCGTGTGTATGAGGCCTTAAAGTGGAGTTCCACCCAGAATTTTTTTTTTTTTTGGCATCCACTCTTTTAATACTAAATAGATGTAACCTTTTGTTTCCTTACTCACACATTTTTTACTCACAATTTTGTTTCTCTCACTGCTGAGCTTTTCCATTTTAGGTGAGGGCATTTGAAGCCCATCCTGGGTCTCCTGGCATCTCTTCCTGAAAGAAGTGCATGGTGGGTAACCATCATGCACTCCTCGATCTCGGTCCGCCTTGAATCGTGTTATTTCCTGTCTGGAAATAACATGATTTTACAGTACAGGGAAGCCCTCTGACTCCTGGGAAATGATGAGTCACATCTCCCAGGAGGCCAGGGGAAGCAGGAAGTGAGGAAAAGAGCCTAGGACCTAATAGAGGCAGATTACAGAGACCACCTAGCAAGACCACCTAGACTAAGGGTGAGTATAACATTTTTTTCCTTCAAAGGTAAGTCTATATAGGCAAAGGACTTGAATGATGTAAAACACAATTTCTGGGTGGAACTCCGCTTTAAGTATTTATTTGTGTAACAAAGATGTATCTTCTCTGTAGAAATAGTAGAATCTTACACTGTATTAGCCATCGATCAATGCAAAAAGTTTACTCTTCTGGCCTGCCTTAGAAGATCTTGCAACCCTAGGTACCTGTTTAAACACTTCAGCCCCGAAAAGATTTCCCCCTCAATGACCAGAGCACTTTTTGCAATCCGGCAATGCGCTGCTTTAACTGACAATTGCGCGATCGTCCAACGTTGTACCCAAGCGAAATTGATGCCCTTTTTTTCCCACAAATAGAGCTTTCTTTTGGTGGTATTTTATCACCTCTGCGGTTTTTATTTTTTTGCGCTATAAACAAACAATTTTGAAAAAAGCCCAATATTTCTTACTTTTTGCATAAATACATATCCAAAAATATATATCTAAAAAAACTAATTTATTCATCAGTTGTCGCGTTTACAAACAATGAGAATTCATTTATGGGTTTGTTTTTACTACTAATGGCGGCAGCGGCGATCTGCGATTTTTAGCAGGACTGCAACATTGTGGAGGACATGTCAGACACTTTTGACACTTTTTGGGACCATTGGCATTTATACAACGATCAGTGCTATGATTGCACTGATTACTGTGTAAATGTCACTGGCAGTGAAGGGGTTAACACTAGGGGGGCGCTCAAAGGGTTAACTGTGTTACCTAGGATGTGTTACTAGCTGTGTGGGGGCTGGGCTGGGGAGGAGGGTAATCGCTGCTCCCATATACAGAGAGCATATGATCACAGTCCCCCGACAGAACAGGGATCCGCTTGTTTACATTTGCGGTCCCCGTTCTGTCACTGTGGGGGGAGCGATCGCGGGTAGCCGGCAGACATCGAATCCGCCCTACCCGCTCCCTGGCTCCCCCACTACACAGTGAGCGCACGAGGTGACAGTGTTTTGCGATATCGAGCCAGACTGCCACCGTCAAATGAGGGCGGGAGGTCGTTAAGTGGTTAAGAAACACTGCACGACATGTGCAAGTGATATCCTGTATTCTCTAACTTAAAGTGTTATTAAAGTCTTTTTTTTTATGTTTAAAGATAAACTATACTATACTTGCCTGTTTTATGCAGTGGTTTTGCACAGAGCAGCCCAGATCCTCCTCTTCTCGGTTCCCCCGCCGGTGCTCCAGGCCCCTCCCTCCTGCCGAGTGCCCCCACAGCAAGCAGCTTGTTATGGGGGCACCCAAGCCAAGCTGCTGCTCTGTGTGCCCATTCAGACACGGAGCCACAGCTCGGCCCTGCCAATGGCATCCGCTGCTGTCTCAGCCAAAGAAGGAGAGTCCCTGGACAGCCGAGGCTCTTGAGCAACATTGCAACATTGCTGGATTGAGATGGGGCTCAGGTAAGTATTAAGGGGGTTGAAGGGGGCTGCTGCACACAGAAGGTTTTTTTTATCTTAATGTATAGAAAACATACAAAACATTACATTACTAGTCTCAAAAGCTTATTTAACTCAGGTAAGCAAATAAAGGTTGTGATATATATATATATATATATATATTAAACAGATCGAAACTTAAAATAGCATCCCTTTAAGCAGTAAACCGATATGAGAGCAGCGTTTTTTTAAAACCACATTGACCCATCCTGGTGTGGTTATAAGGCAGATATAATCATTGTAAAAGCTGAAATAGAACTTTCCAAATGAATAGCAATAAACACACAATATACAGTACATTCACATACATTTGTACAGAATATTTGAAACCACAAGATAGCATCAGGCCGAAATGCGGAAATGCTATTGACTTTGTATATCTAACTACATGACAGTAAATTGTTCCTGTTCCCCCTTTTCTAAAAGGTTTCATGTCTAAGGTTGCAGGACAAATACCTTCCATTGTGAGTCTACATACAGTAGCTACAAATACTTTTTAAAAGAATATTGCAAAGAAAATTGATCCTTTCACTGCTTCAAATTCCATATACTATATTAACCACTTGCCATCCGAGTCAGTTCTGACACTTCGCTCCTACATGTAGAAATCTACTTTTTTTTGCTAGAAAATTACTTAGAACCCCCAAACATTATATATATATATATATATATATTAGAAGAGACCATATAGAATAAAATGGTGGGTGTTGCAATGTTTTATGTCATACAGCATTTGCACAGAAGTTTTTCAATTTAAAAAAAAACAGAAAACACTTTCCTGAATTAAAAAAAAACAAAACATTAAAGTTAGCCCATTTTTTTGCATAATGTAAAGGATGATGTTAAGCCGACTAAATAGATACCTAACATGTCATGCTTTAAAATTGCGTGTGCGGTGCTTAAAATTCTCCATAGGCAACGCCTTAATCTCTCCTCTGGCCTCCCATGTAGCCAATCAGACACAGATCATTCTGATCGGCTACTTACCTGGCTGTTGCTGGCCAGGTAAACAAAGGGGCGGAACCGGAAGTGACAAACTGCTTGCCTCCAGGGTTACATAGAGAGGAGAATGACGTCAGTTCTTCTCTCTCTGTACAGGGCAGCCATCGCCACCAGCTGCATCACTCCCAGCCTCCACGATGGGACCGGAGAGCCCGGGAGAAGCGGCGGAAGGGGGGTGGGACCCCCTTCCGCCACCTGCAGGGGTGATCAAGTGGCTAATTAGCCACTCCGATCACTTCTGCCTTGAAGAGAATCACCACCTGAAAAGATCAATACTGGGTATAACCAATGAAACGGGAGGACGTCCATGTACACCCTCTGGGGGAAGTGGTTAAAAAGTAAGCTCAAGTTTTTTTTTTAAAAAAGAGACTTTTCAAGCAGCTTTATTAATCACTACCATACCAACTTACAACCCTAATATACTGTGCAATTATGTCCCTAAAGCTGGCCATAGACAGAGTGATTTTCTTGGTTGCAGGAAAGAAAATCACTCAATTCCCCCATTAACACAGTGAGTGTTGATAGGGGAACCCCTCTCACAGAGCCATTGTGTTCTCCTGGTGGAGGGGCGGGGGAAACCACGGGTGAGACCTACCCCGCCTGGAGAACACGGTAATTACTGCTAGAGGCTACAATAGCCACCATCAATAATCGTATGTAAAATCCTACAGGCTGGTTGTACCCAAGTTGATTAATCAATCAACTTGGGTACATTCAACCTGCCCATACATGGTTCGAATCTAGGTCGGTCCCTGCTGAACCGGCCAAGATTCAAACCGTCTATGGCCGGCTTAAAGAGTCTCCACTCATCCCCCTGGAAAGCAACCTGTGTCTGAACTCAAACTGCTTGAACAGTTGCCCTACCCATTATGTGCTGGCTATGTACTAATTATTGTTGCTTTCCATTAGCCTTCTAGCATAATCACTTTCTGATTTCAAGTGATAATAACAATATTTATCATATTTATTTATTTATTACAGGTATTTATATAGCGCCAACAATTTAAACAGCACTTTACATCTATATAATCTACGTTCATATCAATCAGCACATTTATACATACACATACTAGTGCCAATTGAGAAAGAAGTTTTAACCTATTAACCTATTGTGAAAAAAACAAAAAAGTGACCCTGCAGGTAGTGTAAAATAAACAAAAATTGACTGCAGTTCCTAAACCCAATTTTAGGTGCACTGTCCCTTTAAAAACAAATCAAATATACATTATAGTCAACACATACTGAATAATGCATAATGTGAACAGGCAATGGTGATGAGTGAATCAAACATTTAAATTGTAAAAGTCCCAATATAAGAGTCCCAAAACAGACAATAAACTTCTCGACGTGACAACTGAGATTAGCCAGGTGCAGCAGAAAAGAAAAATGCTGCTAGACCACTCCAAAGTGTTAAAGCATGCTCGTTACGGGAAGGACTGGTCCCACAAAGAGATCACACAGCACCTTGCTGCCCTGCAGCATCAATCACTCTGGCCATTATAATCCAGTAAGGGTTTCCTAAATGGATGCACTCAGTGGAAGGAAAAAAAACACAAATGGATTTTTTTATTAGCAATTTATTAACAACTACACTTACATTGAGTGTAGATCATATCAGTATATCGTACACAGTATGCACCGCCAGATCTTTGTATGGCATGCATGTCCAGCCCCGCCCAACGCATTTCTCTGTAACAAGCATCTTCAGGGGATAGAGGCCTCTACCTGCAATTTATGTATTAACATGTCTTTAAAGTAATACTATAAACAAAAACTCACATAAAAAAAAAAATCAAACAAAAATGTTTTTTTTTTTGTGGCATTGGTGTGGTTTTGACCAGCCAAGTCAGTAGATAGGCTAATAAATTATTGTGGTTAGAAGTCGTTTGAAAGCCTACAAATTGCTTAGTGTATCAAGTATAACTACATGAAATATAATATTGTTTTAACTGCACATAAGTTGTCTGGATCTGCTCTAACCTTTCTCTGTCAGCAACCATTCAAAACAGTCTTTCTGGTTTGCAGTGGTATGGTGTGAAGTTGATATTTCTGAACACATTTCTGCTTACCTGAATATTCACCGCTGAAATCGGGACTGACATGCAGGAATGAAATGGTGTTCAGCTAAACTCATTCCTGCACTCAGTGTGAAGCCAGCCTCAATGGGCATGCAAGAAAAATGCAAGTGCTGCAATTTTACCACGATTTTGCCGCAATTTGCGTTTTGCGGTTTTTTTTTTTTGGAGGGGGGGATTTTGTTACAAAGTGGATTTAAAAACGCGAAACGCAAAATCGTGATAAAATTGAGGTAAAAGACCGCGGAAAGCACAGCAAAAAGCACTGCAAAAATGCTGAAAAGCAAAATGCATAGATGTGAATCGATCCTTAAGCCTCGTACACGCGGTGCGACGGTCGCTTGAAAACAGTCATACGACCGCTTGTTGTACGATCATCCGACCATTAGTAAGCGCGATTAGAACAGCCGACATATGACAGTCGTACAACAGAAGTTGGATGAGCAAACAAGAAAACTTTGGTTGTACCAACAAGCGGTCATACGACCGTTGTATTGTGTGTACAGAGAAGTTGGTCCAACAAGTTGTACTGTGCAAAACACGCATGCTCAGAAGTCAGGAACGCTCGGAAGTGTCCATTCGTGTAAACCTACATTCCTAATTCACAAATTACATTCACCTGAGCTTCCTCTTTATACGTTTGTAACACGTCACTACGTTCGGCTTGGTTGTACGATTGCTTAGTGCATGTCAGTACACGAGATACATGAGCCAACATACGATTTGGGCCATTCGGTCGTACGACCATCACACCGTGTGTATGAGGTTTTAGGCTTGGTTCACACTGCAGCGATACGGGAACCCTGCGAATCCACTGCGGGTTCCCGCATCGCTTGCCTCCCGGCGGCAGTTCACACTGCCATATAGGCGAACTGAAGGGAGGTGTCAATACATTGTTAACAACACCCCCTTTTCAGTTCGCATATCGCAGTGCGAATGGCAAACTCGCACAAGAATCGGATCACATGGTTATGATCCAATTCTGACCCTGCATTAAAAAAGGGACCCTGTGCGAGTTTGTGCCGATTGTGATGCGAATTCAGCCATACAATCTCTATGCCTGAATTTGCATCACATAGAGATCGCATATGACTCACACTGCAGTGCAGTGCGAATCATATGTGATCTCTCAGATCGCTTTGCAGAGTGAACCCAGCCTTGAAGACACTTTACTCGCGTTAAACGTGAATTTTTGAGGTATATAGTATACTATTTGATGCATTTGAGCTCAAATATTGCTGATGCATTACAATTTGCCTGCCTTTAGCTGTGTGTAAAATGATCAGCTTCACCAACCTATCAGAGTTCCTTATAGATGTCTGGTGTGACGAAACTAGTTGGGCAGGGCCTTGGTTGTGACATCATTTTGCATGTGCGTTCGGCCGAGCAGCATGCTTTGACTTATTCATGCAGTTCCTATTATGATCTTTGTGAGTATCTTTTTATAAGTCTGGATTTCGTCCTCAACACTCCACAGAAACTGCTCTTCTAAAACTAACAAACGATCTACTAACAGCCAAAACCAATGGACACTATTCTGTACTCCCAGAGGCGTAACCAGAACCTTCGGGGCCCCGGTGCAAAAAGTAATGAAGGGAGCGGACCAATGCGGAGACCCTCATGTCT
>BLSH010433795.1:2284614-2300188 GCA_018402905.1 Glandirana rugosa | reverse complement strand
CCTCCTTCAAAAACTCCATGCCACTGGTCTTCTTGACTACTCTTCGATGGTTCTCTTCCTACTTATCTAATCGCACCTTTAGCATTACTTACAACTCTACTTCCTCCTCTCCTCTTCCTTTCTCTGTTGGGGTCCCCCAAGGTTCTGTTCTTGGGCCGCTCCTATTTTCAATCTACACCTCCTCCCTGGGTCAGCTGATAGCCTCCCATGGCTTCCAATACCATCTGTATGCTGATGACACCCAAATCTATCTCTCTACCCCTCAGCTCACTCCCTCAGTCACCTCACGTATCACTAATTTACTAACAGATATATCAGTCTGGATGTCACACCACTTCCTCAAACTCAATCTATCCAAAACCGAACTTATCATTTTTCCTCCACCACGTGCTCCTTCCCCTAATCTCTCTGTCAAAATCGATGGCACAACTATCAGCCCATCCCCATATGCCAAGGTCCTAGGCGTAGTCCTAGACTCTGAACTCTCCTTTAAGCCCCACATCCAATCACTGTCCAAATCCTGCCGCCTCAACCTCCGCAACATCTCAAAAATACGCCCCTTTCTAACCAATGACACAACAAAGCTCTTAATTCACTCTGGTCATCTCTCGCCTCGACTTCTGCAACTCCCTTCTCAATGGCTTACATAGGCTATCTCCCCTCCAATCCATCATGAATACTGCTGCCAGACTCATCCACCTTACCAATCGGTCTGTGTCTGCTACGCCTCTGTCAATCCCTCCACTGGCTTCCACTCACCCAACAAATTAAATTCAAAATACTCACAACAACCTACAAAGCGATCCACAACTTAGCCCCCAGCTACATCACCAGCCTAGTCTCGAATTACCAACCTAATCGGTCTCTTCGTTCCTCTCAAGACCTCCTGCTCTCTAGCTCCCTCCTCACCTCCTCCTTTGCTCGCCTCCAGGACTTTTCCAGAGCCTCTCCAATCCTATGAAACTCCTTACCCCAACCTGTCCGAGTATCTCCTACTCTGCTAGCTTTTAGACGATCCCTGAAAACCCTCCTCTTCAGAGAAGCTTATTCTACCCACACCTAACAAATGTATTTTCATTTTCTTCATCAGTTCAACCCCCACAGTTATTACCTTTTGTTTCACTTGACCCTCCCTTCTAGATTGTAAACTCTAACGAGCAGGGCCCTCCGATTCCTCCTGTATTGTATTGTAACCATACTGTCTGCCCTAATATTGTAAAGTGCTGCGCAAACTGTTGGCGCTATATAAATCCTGTATAATAATAATAATAATAATAATAATAATAAATAAAGCGTTTTTATAAGTTAATGCAGTACATAGTTCCTCCACTTTCCTCTCATTTGAGGCCATAACACTATTGTGATTGGTGGGAGTGCTGGCAACAGTAATGCCATGTATTCCTATGGCTGCCTGGTCACCTTGTTGCATGGTTTTACACACAAGCGCCATTTGACTTTAGCATTTGGTGGTCAAATTATGTGGTAAGGAGGTGGTGTATACTTGTGGTGTTGGATCACTGAAGTCTAGTCTGCACAGTGGATTGTTAGCAGTTGATTTTCACTCAACACATGGCCTATGCTTTTGAATGTTTCAGAAAAGAAGTTTCCTGCATTTTTCACTAATGTGTGTTTTATATATGGAATCCTTATTATCTTAAATATATCACTATTGTTCAAAGAAATAGTGCAATAGGTTTTTAGTAACATGATATGTGGATTTTGTAATGCAGTGGTTGTCAACTTATAAGCTAAAGAGGGCCTCAAATGTGGCCACTAACTTTGCCAAAGGGCCACACATAATGTTCAATATACAGTGGGTATAGAAAATAAATCTCCCCCTTTAAAATAATCACATTTTGTTGCTTTGCAGTCTGAAATGAAGACAGACCGTTTTGTTTTACCCAGCTGTATTTCCTCTGTGCACCCTATAACATCCAAGTGAAATAAATAACACCAACGTGTCAGAAAAAAAAAAAAAATAAATAAAAAACAGAACCACTGAGTTGGAAAAAGGATCACCATCCTTGTGTCAGCAGTTTGTTGAACTGCCTGTTGATTTAATTACTAATTTTGCACATCTAGGCTTTGCAATATTTGCTCACTCTTCTTTGCAGAACTGCTCAAGTTCAATTAAATTTGATGGTGACCGTTTATGGGCTGCAGTCTTCAAGTCATTCCACAGATTTTCAATGGTGTTTAAAGGAGTTGTAAAGTCTTGAGGCTTTTCACCAGCAGGACTCAGAAACGTGCCCGCATGGGTGCCCCCCAGGGAAAGGGGGCACCCGGTGAAGAGGAGCCAGGACCCCAGAAAAGGAGAATCGGGCCCGCTCTGTGCAAAACCCTTACACAGAGCAAGTAAGTATGACATGTTTGTTATTTTTAAAAACAAAAACAAACCTTTAGTATCACTTTAAGCCTAGGCTCTGCCTAGGCCTGTGTTTCTCAACTCCAGTCCTCAAGGCGCACCAACAGGTTATGTTATCAGGCCTTCTATTATTTTGCACAAGTGATTTAATCAGTTTCACTGCCTTAGTAATTACCACAGCTGTTTCATCTGAGGAAAATCCTGAAAACATGATCTGTTAGTGCGCCTTGAGGATTGGAGTTGAGAAACTCTGGCCTAGGCCATTCAAGGACATTCAACTTCTTCAACCACTGTGTGGTCATTTTTGCTGTGTGCTTTGGGTCATTGTCATGAACCAGGTACCATCTGCCACTTGCCGCACCACTTAAGATGAGAGGGAGGGAGTCCTGATCTCAAACCGATAGAACACCCTTGGGATGAATTAGAGCAGAGACTGTGAGCCAGGCCTTCTCGTCCACATCAGTGCCTAACCTCACAAATGCACTTCTGGAAGAACAATCAAACCTTCCCATAGACAAACTCCTAAACCTTGTGGATAGCCTTCCCAGAAGAGTTGAAGCTGTTATAGCTGCAAAGGGTGGGCCAAGTCAATATTGAACCCTATGGACTAAGACTGGGATGCCATTAGGCTGCATTCACAAAAGGACTTGGCGCAACTTTGCTAGGCAATTGCAGTGCGACTTTCAGCGCAACTTCGGCGCGACTTACAACACGACTTATGCCAGGCGACTTTGCCTGTGGCCAATCAGAGAAGGGAGGGAGGGAACATAAATTCTATTATTTTCACTGTAAAGTTGCTTGCATTAAGATGGGGATCCGACTTGGAGGCGACTTCTATTGATTTCTATGGGCACAAGTCGGATAGAATTTGCCTTGAGTCGCGCAGGAACTTTTTTCTGAAGTTGGAGTGACTTAGTAGTGTACATTAAGACGGCTCCCATTCATTTCAATGGGATTTCAGATGTCAAGTGACTTGGGGCGACCTGAGGTAACTCAAGTCGGAGCGACAGTCGCCCCTGTGTGAAAGAGGCCTTAAAGTTCATGTGCGTGTAAAGGCAGGCGCCCCAATACTTTTGGTAATATTGTGTATGTATTAACACAAAAATAAAAAAGAGGGCTAGAATACCAGCCAAAGGGGAGCTGCTTTCACAGGAAAATATCTTTATAAATGTCAAATATTGAATCAAAATAGTTTTAAAAATCGCATATATACTTTATATAAATACCGTTTTTCCACCAATAAAAAAGGCAGCTTTGTCATTGGGGAGATTTGCCTTCACTTTTGTCCCATAGCCAAAACAGGAAGCGAAAGGAAAGCCTTAAAATTAAAAGAACACCTCAGGGCCCCCAGGTCACCAGAACTAGTGTCTCCATTGGAAGATTTCCCCTCTATTATTTTTCTGGGAACCACACAAAATTTCTTTCACTTTCAATGATAATGGTAAACAGGACAAATAGAGAGGGTGAAGCTCCCTAACGGGGTCACAGACAGCAATAAAACCTGACAGGGGTGTTAATCCTTCTCCAATTTATCCAAAACTAAAAAAAAAGTTTTGCTTTTAGTTACACTTTTAAAATGGTTGTCAACTCTGGACAACCACTTTAAACTGCAGGTAAGCCTATAATAAGGCTTACCTGTTGGTCCCAGGAATATCTCCAAAACTTGCACCGTTTAGGAGATATTCCGTGTATCTGCATGTGCCGACGTCATCGGCACATGCGCACTGAAGAATCGGCCCCCGGGGTGGCCCAGGGTGCCGTTTCTTCTGTAAACGTACCGTAACTGGCAGCGCCCGTGTGCATGCGTGGGAGTGACGTCAGTGCGACTCCGCCAATCACAGCATGGAAGCCCGCGCTTTGAGTGGTCAGAGCCGCGGACCCGGAAGAAGCATGTTGCTGGTCACAGCGGTGTGCCGAGACCGCTGCAACAGCTTTGTTCCAAGATAAGTATTTGATAATGAGCTAGTATGTGATGCATACTAGCTCATTATGCCTTTGTTTTGCAGGGGGTTTTTTTTTGGGGGGGGGGGGAGTTGACAACCACTTTAAATAAATCAGCCCAGATGATTCTGTGTTTTTACATATTTAAGTTTCTATGCATTACTATTGAGGAACTGATCCAAAAGGTAGAGACTACTACAGATTGGCTGTTATATTTTTACATACCTTCAATACCTCATGGCTGGACCACTACTTATTTAACTCCTATATTTAATTATTTATTTCCTTGGTAAATTGACTTTAACCCCGTCTTATGAGTTATTATATATATATTATAGTGAATTGACATTTTTAGCATCTCATGAGATAATTGGAGAAAATGTGTCACATGATTCAATTATCTCATGAGATATTCTTTAGTGAATTGTGCCCTGAGTCACATGGGTAATATTCAGAAGATCTGATCGATTCCCTCTGTTTAGGCTGAAGGGTATGTTGTCATGGCTGACAGTAAAGATCGCTCCTAATCGCAACCTCTTTGTTTAGTCCTAGTCTCCATCAGCAGGCCGTGAGGAGCAAGTCCTGATAAGGGGCGATCCCAGGGCTAGGCACACCTCGCCGTAATGGAAATAGAGATGTGCCAGCCATGACCCAATCCCCTTCTGCTTGAACAGAGGGAATTTATCAGATCTTCTGAACATATAATTTGGTCTAGAGGTCTGGTAAGGAAGCATTTTAAATGATCCATGGTGGAGGTGCACTAAGGTCAAGCTCCTACTAATCATCTGCTCACCTATATTGAACAATTACCAAGAGATTTTGTCTACTATCACTCTTTCTTTTTTGGAGAATAACATGAATTGTTTCTATATATGGACACTTTTTTTCATCATTTGTATCACTTTGACTTTTGCAGGGGTGTCAAACTCAATTTCATCGAGGGCCGGATCAGCATTATGGTTGCCCTCAAAGGGTCGGTTGTATCTGTGAGACTTTATAAATTTACCGAGAGCTTTTTGTCTGAGAGAATAGGTGCAGGAACTCAACCACGCCCTCCCCTGATAAAACTGCAGGTGTGCCCAAATTGTACTGACAGTGGGAGGGTCTTAAAGGGGCAATAAATACCATGAGTGCATTATGTGCAGAGTTCAAGGGTGCTCTGTGTACAGAGTGCAGGGTTAAGGAGTGCACTACATAAAGAGTGCAGGGTTTAGGAGTGTGCTGTGCACAATGGGCAGGGTTCAGCTCTCTTGGCTGTTCACATCCAACTTCCACCCCCCAGACCTCTGCATCGTTCTCTCCCATCCCCCACATATGCACACACCCCCCCAAGTTTCCTCGCATCTCACCTACCCAGCCTGGCTCTAGTACCTTTTGGCAGTGTAAGCGGCTCCGCCCATCTCTCTCACTTGCATGAAAATCATTAGTTGGAATTTGTGCACCCGTGTACAGATGGGGATCACAGTGCAGCTTTCAACGTGATGCCTCATCCCACATGGCACCTGCCATCTGAATTTTCCTTGTCCCTGCCATGAGTGCAGGGCAGGAGGGTAAATGTGAGAGTTTCCACCACGTTTCAGCTGAAAAAAAAAGCCCTGGGTGCGAGGGCCACATGAAATGGTCTGGAGGGCCGCATTCGGCCCGCGGGCCTTGTGTTTGACACATGTGTTTTAGGGCACTAACTTATGTTACTATTTTGGTTTTATCACAAGTTGTCCTATTGTGTTGTTGCCAGCAGCTTATATGCACTTTTTGATTTGGTTTGGTTTTTATTTCTACCTGCGCAATAATTTTTCTAATTTACGTTGTGATGAATACATGTCTGTGCAGCTTTCATAATCTCTTTCGTGTTGATGGGAGAATCCCTCCCGCAACGTGCTATTCCAGCAGTGGAGTGTGGGGAGCCTTCCCTACTGGCAGAACACAATGATTATTGTTGCCTGCTATAGCCGGTGGAACTAATCGTTTGGGGAAAAAATGGACAGGCTATCAATCGACTTGTGTACTAACAGGGTGTCCACGCATGGATCAGAATGTGGGTCAGTCCCTACTCTACTGGTTGAATTTTGATCCATGTATGGCCAACTTTACTCCCTGTCTGGTCATTTGGCTGTTTTCCTATTCTTTTAAAGTTCCACAATAGAATGTAGGTTGCATACAGAACCATGCTTAGGAACATACTATAAATCTACAGACTACTGTTTGCAATGGGTTAAAAATAAGTTTAGCAATTAAAAAATAAAAACATGGCTCCTCTACATCTTCCAGCTGCAACAAATTGGCAGTTATTGGTGGGAGTACATATGGCAGTTGATAGTGGGCGTAGACAAGGTCTCAGTAATGCATTCTAAAGATGTCCATGTTCATTTTTTGTGCTTATAAACAGGATGTACATTACCTCCTGTTTTATTTTATTACTATACAGCTGCTTGTTATGATCCGTGATGCTTACATGTGGAATTTTGTATTTGGTTGATCCAGCCACTAATTGAATCATCTGTTTCAAAAATAGCTCTTCACAGCGGCACACATTTGTTACATGGAAGCCTAATACAAAAGAACGTATCGTGCAGTTCCACTGCGTGAGCTGGCATGCTCTCCGCCACCAGATGGTATCCTCTGTTTAATCGCAGCGCACTCCATATTAACATTTGTTATTATGATAATTACTATTGAAGTTCTCACTACCATATAGAACAGATTAATGCTTAATTTCTGCAAAATACACATTCTGGGTCCAAGAATATGACACTTTAAATTCAATAGCGAGCTACTTTACGCCGCACCGGAACATCGTGGGTACACAAAATCCTTTCATCCCCCTTCTAAGGGAAATTACTAATGAATTGTTTTGATGTCACGCAATGAAAGCATTCAAATACACAGCAATTTGAATAAGAGCAAGGAAACAAGTTCCATTAAAAGGCACACAAATAGGACACAGACTGAGTTGTAGTCAGCAGAACAGTAAGGGTTTTTAATTGTGAGCACAAATAAGAAAATATCACAACAAAAAAAAATATAGCTGCTTTCTCCACTTGTCAGTTAAATCAAATATTAGAGCTCTGAATGACTGCTACCTGTTGGTGGACAAACACTTAGCACTCTATGGCATCCGCTGTGGCATAGCAGATAGTAAAATCAACAGGTTTTGTTTTCAGTTTAGCGCTAGAAGGCTGGATTTCAACACTTACTAGTGACTTACTTGAGAAAAATGTCTCCCATCCCCTCTACACTGCAGAGGCTCACTTGGCATCTTAAAATGTGTCTAATCTGAAAAACAAAAATGTAATATATTGTATGTAGTACCCCCAAAGGAGCCGCCGTAGTTCAACAGGTTCTTTACCAAATTAGTGCAGACGCGGCCAGGCACACAGCAATATCCACTCACACAGGCTCATTGAACAGTCCAGGGCAAGGTTTCTCAACCAGGGTTCCATGGAGCCCTAAGGTTCCTCCAGAGGTTGCTAGGGGTTCCATGAGCAATGAGCAATTTCTGCCTCTCAGATAAGTTCCCACTGACGCCGTTGATATTTTTTTCTGTCTGTAAGGGGGTCATTTTTCCCAATGACTACAAGTGTAAGGAGCATTCTTCCCACTCACCATCACTCTAATGCAGTGGTTCTCAACTCCTGTCCTTGGGACCCACTAACAGGCCAGGTTTGCAGGATAACTGAAATACATCACAGGTGATATAATTTGCTGCTCAGTGATTGCAGTATTCTAGTCTGCATCTCCCCAAGGTAATACTTAAAATCTGGCCTGTTGGTGGGTCTTGAGGACCGGAGTTGAGAACCACTGCTCTAATGTATCATGAATATAGTGAATTGATACAGCGCTTGTGTATAGTGACAAAAAATGTATCCTGCAAAACTGCAGAAACTAAGCCAAAAAAATGTAGTTCAAAAATACAGTACAAATTGATGTGAATCCAGTGAATAATTTAATTCAGAAGATCCTGATGGTTCATATAGGGTCTATCACAGAGGTTACCCAACAGATATTAGATGGTAACTCACCAGATCCCCAGGCTGTCTCAGCTGGCAAAAGCCTTTAAGACGTCAAACATAGTACTGGGTCATCAGGCACCTCCCCTTTCGATAGGCTCCCCATAATGGATCCAAGAAATTATAACACAGTAATAGTGCAGTATGCCAAAATCCACAGATAATAAAGGCAAGGGAAACCTCCACCGGTGTATAGTTCAAGAGTATCACCAAAAGTAAATCATTTTCACCATCACCGCATGTACTAACCACTCACCAGATGTTACATGTAAATGCACATTAATTCCAGCCAGGTTTCCTCATGGGGCTCGCATGGGCAGTGTTTTCACCAGTGTGTCATCGACACCTCTTCTGCCACTTCCAGCAATGTCTCCTCTCTCTACATTGGAACAGGAGAGGATGAAGGGGTGTGGGATACTCCATAACATGCATAATAGACAGAGGACACTCTCATCTCCAGCAAAATAGAGCAGTCTGTCTCTCACAGGTAGGTATTAGAGGGTAGTTTGTCAGTCTGAAACAGTCTGTAGTCTCATGGATGAGGACCATGAGGTAATTGACGCTCATGGCTGGGGACCATGAAGTAAATTTTAGCACAAGTAGAGGCTGACTGGAACAGTGTATATATTAATGGCTGGTGACCATGAATCGTGGTGCAGCACAGAAAGGAGGCTCCACTCACAGAATCCTGGAACAGGAGCAGTCCATAGATGCAGTCCCTTATAGTAATTTGGCATCCAGTCCAAAGTGCTCCAGGGACAGCTTCCCCCCCCCCCTCCGGCTTCACTTTCATCTCACTGATCCATTCCCTCACGGGGAAAAAGACAATCTCTTCAGGGCTCCAGACTATTTAACAGCCTCCCAGCCACCATCTGAATCACTCCATATTCCCATCGCACACGTTCCTGGATAAAGCTTCAAGAGGATTGGGTGCTGCAGCAACAACCAGCTGGAGACTGGTACAAAAGTCACAATGCAGATATATGCCAGCACACCAAGGATTGACAAAATAGCGTTCAATTGGATTCTTTACTGCATGATCACATCATAAAGTAGTGCAATGTTTTGGAGCCACGCAGGGCCCCTTCATCAGGCATGTGACAAGTGGGAAATATTAATCCCCAACCATTAAATCTGTTGTAGCATTGTCAGGCCTGGCTGTTTAATAATCTGTATATCAGTGCTCTAAAGGAATTTCAGTGCTGCCATCATAGCTACTGTCCGTGCATACCAGACCATTTTGTCTGCCCACACAGATACTGATAGTGTCTCCATCTGACCGTTAGCTCATGATTACAAAGAGATTGAACTGGAGGTATTCCTAGAACATTTTCTGAGAAACATCACATGTCTGACAAAGGGGCCCTGCGTGGCTCCGAAACGTTGCACCACTTTGTGATGTGAGCATTCAATAAAGAATCCCATTGGATGCTATTTTGTCGATCTTTGCTGTGCTGGCAAATATCTGCATTATTCCAGCCACCATCTGGACACATCTTGCCAGTACACTAAGGATCGACAAAATAGCATCCAATGGGATTCTTTATTGCATGATCAAATCACAAAGTGGTGCAACGTTTCAGAGCCACGCAGGGCCCCTTCGTCAGGCATGTGATCATGCATTAAAGAATCCCATTGGACGCTATTTTGTCGTTCCTTGGTGTGCTGGCAAATATCTGCATTATTCCATCCACCATCTGGTCGCATCTCCCAGGGATTGGCTAGACCCTGCTCAATATTGAATCATTTGAATTCCCTCTCAAGGCTCCAGAAACTTCTTGTGGCGACAAGGGGAAGAATTGAGACTCCCAGTCTGGAAGCCCTGATCAGACCAAACAAAACAATTGCTGATACCTTGATTACAGAAGGAGCCAAGAACTAAATTTACCTAGCAGCCTAACAAGGTGGGTGTTACATGTATTTTACCAAACATTAGATGTGGAGGCTGCATTCGTTTTATTCTTTTAAGTCTTTATTAAGACGTATTAAAGTGATGTTAAAATCTATTTTTTTTGGTTTAAAAATAAGAAATATGTTATACCTACCTGCTCTGTGCAGTGGCCCCGCCCCCTCTCTCCTCATTGGCTCACTGACTTTGACTGACAGCAGGGGGAGCCAATGGTGGCTGCTGCTGTCTCAGCCAATGAGGGAGAGTCCTCAGGCAGGTGAGGCTCTTGTGCAACATTGCTGGATCGAGATGGGGGTAAGGTTAGGGGGGCTAAGAGGGGAGCTGCACACTGAAGGCATTTTTTCTTTTCACATGGTAATCCTGAAACTAACACACATCCAGACAGTCCTAGGATGGCTATACTCACTCATTCCACTGTATCTATGGAGGGAGCTATGACTGTAATCCTAGGACAGGACTACAAACATGTCTTCATTTCTCCTTACACAGGGGGTGGGATTTTAGAGTTTTACAGAAGGTAGTCTGTAAGCAATATATTACTGCTTGATGTATCAGTTCAGTTCACAGGAAGTGACTAGGACAAAGGATTTCTGACAAGTTCAACAGGTATTTTCTGTCCTTGCTAAAAAATGAATACTAATGCAGCCAATACATCTAAGGACTGGTAAGATGCAATATATTGTTTTGTTCTTGGGTTTTGATATCTTTTAAAGGGCACCTTATTTATTTCATATACAGCAAAAAATCCCATCTACCCTTGGGGTGTTTGTGCAGAGGAACTCAGATGATATGGCTGTGGAGGAATATTTTTTCTAAGACCCCATACACACTATTCGATTTTCTGCAGATTTTTGTCTTCAGATTTACCAAAACAATGTAGTGCAAGGGCCTACCTGATTGCATACAAATTGAAAACTCTTAAGGTTTGACCTCATATTATATGGTTTTGGTAAATCTGAAGACAAAAATCTGCAGAAAATCGAATAGTGTATATGGGGTCTAAGTATCCATGCACTATTCCTGATGAAGTAACCCGTAAACTACAACACTTATTGAAGGTGTTATTAACTGTTTAACCCTTTAGGGCTAAAATATGACTTGTATCTTAGTGCAGGCTTGTGGGAAAATCTGTGAGCCAATCACACAAGCAGGAAATTACATTTCTGTAGATGTTCCATACACCAACTGTGTTCAGAACTCCTCCAGATTGCATTGAATTTTACAGAAAATTACTGCGCTGCAGACTGAAAAGGAAAGGTAGTTTTTAATACCATTCAATTACAATATGGCTTGTGCTGCAATTATATATGCTATATATTTTTTTTCCCATGAAAGTGCATTTGCCCTTTAAAAATAATTTCTCTTGCCATCATAATAAAACACTATTACCACGTCATTCAAGCTCATTGTATTACCATCCTCTATGTATGAGGGAGATACCGGTGCTATATTGAAATGCATGCAATGCATCCAGATTCGTAGAACACAATATTTTTGCTTGCAGTAAATGCTTGATTAAAGTAATACGTAAAATTATAAATCCTGATTTCACAGGCTTTTTACCTAATAAATCTTTGGCCCATAATAACTTATGTACCTTTTTTAATGCTTAAATACCTCTGGATAATATGAGAGCTAGAGAGAGATTATCTCTAATTGAAACTAAAGCCTTTGATAGTACTGAGTGGCCTTATGTGTGGGCAGTAATGGGAAAATCTCGTTTTCCCAAGTTTATTAAATGGTTTAAATTTTACATCAGGATCTTAATGTAAGAGCTAGAAAAATATTTTTTATGCCCTCAATTCAAAGTACAGTAAAACCTTGGATTGAGCGCAACTTGGTTTGAGAGTGTTTTGCAAGATAAGCAACATTTTTTTAATGTAGACTTGATAAACAAGCGATGTCTTGATACACAAGTAGCGTCATATCACAACTAAGTATAAAAGTGAAGGGAGGCGCCTCTAAGTGTAGCAATATGGTTACATTTAATGAAGGTACAACATTTAGCAACTCGCATGGTTGATGATTAGAACAGGCACATCTAAGTATGGAGGCATCCAGGGTAAAGCTGTCCACATAGACCGTCCTCCGCACCACCATTGACATCATCCCTTCCATGCTGCACTCCACGAGTGCTTCAAGCCTCAATTTCAGATCACTCTACTGCAGGGTAGTCTTTACGGTCACAATTGCAGACTGACATTGGTGAGTGCCGGTGGTGCGGAGGACACTCTATGTGGACAGCTTTACCCCGGATGCCTGCATACTTAGATATGCCTCTTTTAATCATCAACCATGTGAGTTGCTAAATGTTGTACCTTTATTAAATGTAACCATATTGCTACACTTAGAGGCACTTCTCTTCTCTCTTATACTCTGTAGGTCCTGCTGGATTTTGCTTCTGATCCCCTTGTGGAGGCTACCATTTGTGGATGAACATTTTATGGTTACACAATATATCACAATGCTATAATCTTTTTATATGGATTATAAACTGAAGACTGAGTTTCCATTATTTCTTCTGGGGAAATTTGCTTTGATATACGAGTGCTATGGATTACAAGTATGTTTCCGGATCGAATTATGCTTGCTATCCAAGGTTTTACTGTACAATATGACACTTCTCAAGGATGTCGTTATTTCCATTATTAAAGTGGTTGTCAACTCATGGCAACCACTTTAACCTACAGGTAAGCTTATAATAAGGCTTAGCTGTAGGTTCCCTGCATATCTCCTAAACCTGCACGGTTTAGGAGATATACAGTGTACTGTGATGTGCCCACGTCATCGGGCACATGTGCAGTAACAAAACGGCCGTTCCTTCACTGACATCGTGCCGCGATTGGCGACTCCCGTGCACATGTGCGGGAATGACGTCACGCGGCTCTGGCAAATCACAGAGCTGGGGTCCGCAGCCCTGGAAGGAAGAGGGGCAAAGATGGATGTTTTCTACTGCGAGGACAGCGCGGCTTCCAATGCAGGTAAGTGTCACATAATAGGCTAGTAGGCGATGCCTACTAGCCTATTATTCTTTTACATTGCAGGGTAATGACAAGGAATGAAGAGGAAGTAAAACCCATCAGGGTTTAAAACCTCTTTAATATGTGGTGTAAGCTCTCTTTGCCTATAGCTGGCAGATATTATCTGATGTGGATACCTCGATTATTATATGTACTTCATAACATCAGTGTGGTGAATTGCTAAGAAAACCTTTAAAATAATTAATAGTATCTTTAGAGAACAGATTACGTATAGAAATATTACAGCATCCACCTGATGAGGGTGGTATAGATGCCCATAATTCTTGTATATATTCATGTATAATATTACAGCATCCACCTGATGAGGGTGGTATAGATACCCATAATTCATGTATAGGGATTATATGGATTATATATTTGGTGCAACATTTAGGCTGGATGCACACCTGCCTGAGCTGCTGTACAGCGTCTCCTGTCCGATCTCACAGCACATCGGCTCACGGGGGGGGGGGGGGATGGGGGTGTGCAGAGAGGAGGGGGAAAGATCCCCGTTTAATGCGGAACACATCTACGAATTAGATGCATTCCCATTGAACAAAATGGGGCTGGAATTCACACCACACTGCAATGAAAATGCACGTTTTCTGTGCAATGAGGATTGCAAATGCACCGCACAGATGTGAACTGGACACATTGAAAAGAACATGTTTTCAAGTGTCCTGCGAATTGGATGCGGTGTAAGCCACATTCAATTCGCATAGGTGTCCACCCAATCTCAGTGGACTTGGGTAAGGGGATCCACCCTCTATATCAGGTATGAGTTCACACTAGTCTGATTCTCAGACCGACATTAGGAGCACAAGTCGCATTACGTCACAAAAACAATGATTCCCTATGAGAGCGGTCTTAACTGGTCCGACTTGTGTTTTTCAAAGTCGGACCAACTTTGAAAAAGGTTTCTGCACTACTTTTGTTCGACTTTGATCCTACTTTAGCCCATTGAAAGGCATTGAAGTCGGATCAAAGTCGGATCAGTGTCTTCACTGACCTGACTTTGGCATGCAACTTATGCTCTGGTGACCTTGAAGGGGAACTCCACGCCAAATTAATTTAAAAAAAAAATGGCATGGGGTCCCCCTCCAGGAGCATACCAGGCCCTTTGGGCTGGTATGGATTTTAAGGGAAACCCCCACGCTGAAAAAACAGCATGGGGTCCCCCCAGAATCCATACCAGACCCTCATCCGAGCACGCAGCCTGGTAGGCCAGGAAAGGGGGTGGGGACGAGCGAGCACCCCCCCCTGGACCATACCAGGCCGCGTGCCCTCAACATGGAGAGTATGTGTGCTTTGGGGCAGGGGGGGCTCTGAGCCCCCACCCCAAAGCACCTTGTCTCCATGTTGATGATGGCAAGGGTCTCTTCCTGACAACCCTTGCCGGTGGTTGTCGGGGTCTGTGGGCGGGGACTTATAGGAATCTGAAAGCCCCCTTTAACAAGGGGGCCCCCAGATCCCAGCCCCCCACCCTATGTACATGATTATGGGGTACGTCGTACCCCTACCCATTTACCTGCAAAAAAAAGTGTACAAAAAAACACACTACACAGGTTATTCAAATCTTTTATTAAATCAGCTCCGGCGTCTTCTCCCCTCTCTGGCTCTTTCTTCTGCTCTTTTGCGGGGTCTTCTATCTTCTGAGGGGTCTTTTTTCTTCTCCTTCTCTGCGGCGTCTTCTGCTCTTTTGCCGGTCTTCTCCGCTGTCTTCTTCCCCCTGTTCTTCCTCTCTTCTTCTTCCCATGTTGACACGACGCAATCTCCTTCACGAATGCCCTCTCCGCTGTGTGCTGTGCCTTATATTGGCATGGGGCGGGGCCACCTGCTGACAGCACCCGGAGGCCCCGCCCATATGATGTCACAGCTCTGCCCCAGGATGGGACATCATGGGGTGGGGCCTCCGGGTGATGTCAGCGTGACCCCATGCCATTTTTTTTAAATTTGGCGTGGAGTTCCCCTTCAAGATCCCCAGAGCACAAGGTGCCTGGCATTGTCGGGATCAAAGTCGGATCCCTGTTCACAGAAAATGGGTCCTATTTTGACCCTATGTAGGACCGTAAATCGCACAGCAAAGTAGGATCAAAGTCGGACCGATTTTTTGTCGGATAGTGTGAGCCCAGCCTAAGTGCATGTGTGGGAGAGGTAGAGAAGGGGATTTATTATTCTTCAGGTGATGCCTATTTTCCAATTATTGGATAAAATATAGACATTGTTTAACCACTTCCCGCCGGGTGGACGTCCATGGACGTCCTAGACTTTGAGGGTTAATATCTGAATGGTGCCAGCAGCTAGAGGCACCATTCAGATATCATTTTTTCCA
>BLSH010433795.1:2230923-2284604 GCA_018402905.1 Glandirana rugosa | reverse complement strand
TACGTCGTACCCCTACCCATTTACCTGCAAAAAAAAGTGTACAAAAAAACACACTACACAGGTTATTCAAATCTTTTATTAAATCAGCTCCGGCGTCTTCTCCCCTCTCTGGCTCTTTCTTCTGCTCTTTTGCGGGGTCTTCTATCTTCTGAGGGGTCTTTTTTCTTCTCCTTCTCTGCGGCGTCTTCTGCTCTTTTGCCGGTCTTCTCCGCTGTCTTCTTCCCCCTGTTCTTCCTCTCTTCTTCTTCCCATGTTGACACGACGCAATCTCCTTCACGAATGCCCTCTCCGCTGTGTGCTGTGCCTTATATTGGCATGGGGCGGGGCCACCTGCTGACAGCACCCGGAGGCCCCGCCCATATGATGTCACAGCTCTGCCCCAGGATGGGACATCATGGGGTGGGGCCTCCGAGTGATGTCAGCGTGACCCCATGCCATTTTTTTTAAATTTGGCGTGGAGTTCCCCTTCAAGATCCCCAGAGCACAAGGTGCCTGGCATTGTCGGGATCAAAGTCGGATCCCTGTTCACAGAAAATGGGTCCTATTTTGACCCTATGTAGGACCGTAAATCGCACAGCAAAGTAGGATCAAAGTCGGACCGATTTTTTGTCGGATAGTGTGAGCCCAGCCTAAGTGCATGTGTGGGAGAGGTAGAGAAGGGGATTTATTATTCTTCAGGTGATGCCTATTTTCCAATTATTGGATAAAATATAGACATTGTTTAAGAAATGACTCGGTATAAGGGGGTTTAGTTCTTTCACATTTATTTGTGGTAGGTATACGAATAAGGCAAAGGCAGAGTTGAAGGCAACTGCCCCCTGGAAATAATGGGGTATTTTAATATTTAAGCAATTGAATTACAATGATCCTCGAACATCAGAGTTCTCTATACCTAAACAAAGTTTTTATCATTATTTACAATTGTGTCATGCAAGATGCTCCCAGTAGAAGATAACACCAATGAGATATTAAAAGATCCCAGATATAGAGGATGTGGCGTAGTCTGATCATACAAAGAGTACTCTTTCCTCTGTATAGAGCATACTGCTCCAAAAATATTTAATGAAATACTCCTTGTAATGTAGAGAGTAATGGTCTCAAGACATAGGTAAAGCCCAAGAGGTTGAATGGTCAGATATTTTAAAGGTTATTTCCTTTGTTTTAATATCAGCCACTCAAGTAATAACTTATTTATTGTCCATAAGACATATACAACTCCCCATTGACTTTATAGTTCAGGCTTTTGATAGTCTTAATTGTATTAAATGTAGACAGGACTGTGGAGTTTGCATACATCTTATTGGGGGGATGTTCTAAGTTAAATATTGGAAAGATATTGTTCAACCTAGTAATGCTGTGTATAAAATGAATGCTGCGTATAATCCATATATTTGTATTTTGGGGCATCTAGAGGTTCCAGAAAACCAAGTTAATTTGAGATGGAGGCTTAATAGAAAAAAATGTTCTTTCTTGAAATTTGATTGCACTAAAGTGGATTTCCCCACATCCATTGACCTTGGTAGAATTGATATTGGCAGTCAATTTAAATTTGAAATTAGAACAGTTATCTTTCAGCATAGGGGAGCTCTAAGCAAATTTCAAATTTCAAACTACACTAGCTATAACAGCTTCAACTCTTCTGGGAAGGCTGCCCACAAGGTTTAGGAGTGTGTCTATGGGAATGTTTGACCATTCTTCCAGAAGCACATTTGTGAAGTCAAGCACTGATGTTGGACGAGAAGGCCTGGCTCGCAGTCAGTTGAGTTCCTCCACCCCAAACTCGCTCATCCATGTCTTTATGGACCTTGCTTTGTGCACTGGTGCGCAGTCATGTTGGAACAGAAAGGGGCCACCCCCAAAATGTTCCCACATGGTTAGGTGCATGAAATTGTCCAAAATGTCTTGGTATGCTGATGCCTTTAAGCCTCGTACACACGCGCAGATTGTTGGCCAACCGAACCTCCAACTTTTGCCCAAATTGGATGTTGGTGGTTGTGTCTAACGTACCGACGGTAGTCAAGTAATTGGCCAACAAAGTCGAATGTAGTGACGTGTTACCAGCGTATAACGAGGAAGTTCAGGTGAATATGATTTGTGAATTACGAACACAGGTTTACACGACCGAACACTTCTTGGATTCAGAGCATGCGTGTTTTCACTTCCAACTTTTTGTTGGGCCAACTTCTGTACACACGAGCCAACAATTGGCCAATGCCTTGTTGGCCAACAAAAGTTTTCTAGTCTTGTCAGCCAACTTCTGTTGGATGACAATTGGAAATCGGCTGTCCTATTGTGCATACTCGGATTAACAGGCTGTTGGACGACCGTTGTTGGCCCATAATCAGACTGTGTGTACGGGCCTTAAGAGTTCCCTTCACTGGAACTAAGGGGCCAAGCCCAACCCCTGAAAAACAACCCCACGCCATAACCCCCCTCCACCAAATGCTTTAGGCCAGTACACAAAGCAAGGTCCATAAAAACATGGATGAGTGAGTTTGAGGTGGGGGAACTTGACTGGCCTGTGCAGAGTCCTGGCCTCAACTCGATAGGACACTTTTGGGATGAATTAGAGCGGAGGCTGGTCTTCTCATCCAACATCAGTGCCTGACCTCAGAAATGCGCTTCTGAAAGAATGGTCAAACATTCCCATAGACACACTCCTAAACCTTGTGGACAGCCTTCCCAGAAGAGTTGAAGCTGTTATAGCTGCAAAGGGTGAGCCAACTCAGTATTGAACTCTACAGACTTAAGGCCCCTACACACGATACAAAATTTGGACGGGAATTGTCGTTCAACGGCCTGTCGTCCGAAATTCGTACCATTAGTATGCTTCTTTTGACAGCCAATTTGCTTCTTTCGTCAGACATAAGCTGGATGTGCAGACTATTAAATTTTTGTTGTATGACAACGCCAAGTCCGATTTTCATTCGTACAACTGAGACTACGTGTGCTCAGAAAGGAAAAAAAGATGCAAAAAATATTCAAAACATTACATCATTTCTGATGTTGAGTTCAGGTCAAACGAAAATCTTCAGATAGTCAGTATGCTTTACAAAATCGTGGACAAGTGCTTTTGACAAAAATCAGAAGCACGGTCGTACGACAATCGAACTGTGTATATGAGGCTTAAGACTGGGATGCCATTAAAGTTCATGTGCATGTAAAGGCAGGCATCCCAATACTTTGGGCAATATTGTGTATATTCCAGAATGGGATCAAAGAGGACTGGAGCACCAGTTGCTCTGAGACTGTGGTATAAGGTAAGGTCATCCCCTTAAAGCGGAGTTCCACCCAGTTAAAAGTCAGCAGCTACAAAAAGTGCGGGACGAGGCTGCTGTTTTTGTGTCACCTGCCTGTGTACTGGGCTGCCAATGCAACTGTACTCAACGTTTGTCACAGACTCTTGGATGATGTGTACCCATGCCTGTTATTACCTATGACATGTGAGTGTTTTAAAGCCCCTTATTTATATATCAGAGAGCACTTAGATTTGTTTTTCTGTTCTTGGGGTCTGTATCTGCTATATGGAGAAGCATATACCTACTACTATGGATTCCTGGTGATCAGCCTTACCCGAGCAAAAGAGGGTACCTGCGCTTTTGACTACCTGAGAGATCAGGGGTCAACACATGAAGGTGAGCGAAACGAGTGGTGTGTTGGTGAAGGGGACGCACATTGGTGTTTAAATTCATACTCTACACGGACCCTCCTCTATTTTCTCACTCTTGGGACATTTTTCCTATTCAGGAATTTGCAGATTTTATTTTTTTTTTTATTTAATTCATTATATTTGGACTTTAGAGTGGTTGTTTTTCTCTGCGCTGCACCTTTATATGAGCTTGATTACTGGAGATTCGGTTGGATTATCTCTTTGTGCTAGCAGCAATATAGTTCTCAAATACTTTGCGCCAATTGTTTTATTATAAAACAAAAAGTGTAGCTGCTGACTTTTAACAACCGGACACTCACCTGTCCCTCGCTCCAATGATGAGGTCGTCCAAGAGCTCGCTTTTATCCTTCTCCCCTCGGCGGCGCCGGCATCACAAGTGTGGGCATCTGGCTTTGGCTTCAAAGCCGGGCGCGCACTGCGCATGCGCGAGTCATGATACGCCTTGTGAATGGCCGGCGTGTCTTCTGGGACCTGTGATGTGTCCTCCGAGAGGGAGGGGGGGAAAGTGAACTTCCTTCCGCAGCCGCGGCTCTAGGAGAGGAAGTGGATCTGGGACCCCAGTCCCTCCCCAAAAAATGAAATGCCAATTGTGGCATGTCAGGGGGGTCACCTTCCCTTAAAGCGCAAGTTCCACTTTTGGCTGGAACTTCGCTTTAATGATACAAGTTTTAAATACTTTATCTGTTGGAGGGGAAAGTGTTACAATGCTTAGAATTTATTAGCAGCCTTACATTCTGTTTTAAACAGATGCTTTAC
Organism: Glandirana rugosa; assembly: GCA_018402905.1. Taxonomy (NCBI): domain Eukaryota; kingdom Metazoa; phylum Chordata; class Amphibia; order Anura; family Ranidae; genus Glandirana; species Glandirana rugosa. The sequence continues at coordinate 2,280,178 of BLSH010433795.1, read as the reverse complement.
AGGAGTTCAGTGAGGGACATTCAGATGACGGGCATTTTTTACTTAATGGTATAAAGGGTCATTGGAGACCATCAATTCACTAAACTATAATTATCACTATTTGCCATAATAACTGCTATTTTCAACAATAAGAGCCAATAAGAACTGAAAATAACAGTAATGTGGCTTACACTATCATATGTGATATATTTAAGTCCGTACTAGAAAGGTTATTTATGAATACTTAATGACAAGCCTCATTTCTAGTGAGGAAAATTCACTATTCATTTTAAAAATGTTATAAATGGTTTATCGAGGTTCATTGTCCTTGGAGACAGCTGTATATGTAGGCTGAATTTACTTTTCACAAGCTCTCTAGCAGTGTGCCTGGAAATGGTTTTCAAATGGTGGTGACTATGTAAATCTAATTATAACCATTTACTGTCAGTCCCTCCCCAATGAATTATCGTACAGAGGATGTAACATACAGGGATAGAAAACCACTTTCACTCCTGTCTTTTCGCACACCTGCTTAATTTGCAATGATGCATACTGCTAGCTAAGAACGAAAGTGCCTGTTTAATATAGTTGTTTCTAAATATATCCAATACCATAACCAGACAATGGGTCTCATGATAAAAGATGACTTCAGGAAGGTAAGTCACTACACCCTGTGCTAGCCCGGCTAGGTATTACATTTAAAACTGGAGTACCGCTTTAAACATGACTAATTTAGGTCCAGGTTATGCCAGAAATTCTTTCACTTGTGATAACTGGCCAACAACCAAATTGCCAAGAACCCATGTATCTTTTCCTATGACGTCTTTCCCTTGCTGGCCAAACCAGGATATCATTTTGTTGCTGATTTCTCATTTGCAATCATGATTCTGCAGCATTTTGGTCAAAGAGGGAGCAAGGTCCATTAGGAAAGGTGGGGTCTTGTTTCGATGACTGGCCAGAATTTTTCATGTGAAATGGGCCGTATGAAAACAGAAACAACAGTGACACCATTTCCTAGAACAGCCAGAAGGTTTTATTACTTTATTACTTGTGCAATATAATATAAGGGGTCATTTACAAATCCTGGATCAATTACCAACAGCAGCAAGATAACCTGCTACACCTGAACTATAAAAGCTGTTGTGGGGTCTGCACCGCCTTAGGGTCCTTTCACACCAGTGGACTGTTCAGGTCCGCCTGTCAGTTTTTTAGGTGGACCTGAATGGTCGCTCCATTGTCCTCTATGGAGCGATGGAGTGATGGATGTCATCGGTGACACATCCATTGACATCCAATCTGCTCCGATCCACTAAACACAGACGGGTGGAAACCCTATTTTCCATCCGTCTGGCGGATCGGATCGGATGAACACGGACAGACGGTCCGTGTTCATCCGATCCCCCATAGAGGAGAGCGGAGTTCTGATAGGTCCGTTTCTGCAGCGGAGCCCATCCGCTGGTGTGAAAGGACCCTTAGACTGAGGTTTTAAACACTCAAGGCCCATACACACGGTGCGACGGTCATACAAAAACAGTCGTACAACAGCTTGTTGTACGATCATCCGACCGTTAGTATGCGCAATTATAACAGCCGACGTGCGACAGTCGTACAACAGAAGTTGGATGAGCAGTCTAGAAAACTTTTTTTGTACAACAAGCGGTCGCACGACTGTTGTATCGTGTGTACAGAGAAGTTGGTCCAACAAGTTGTACTGTGCAAAACACGCATGCTCAGAAGTTAGGAAGGCTAGGAAGTGTCTGTTAGTGTAAACCTACGTTCCTAATTCACAAATCACATGCACCTGAACTTCCCCTTTATATGCTCGTAGCACGTCACCACGTTAGGCTTGGTCGTACGATCGCTTAATGCACGTCAGTATGCGAGACGCAACAGCCAACGATTTTGGATGTCCGGTCGTATGGACTTCGCACTGTGTGTACGAGGATTGACTCTATGGAACCGGAGTAAAAAGTATAAACGTGTGTTCCACTTTTGTCAATCAATAGGTCTCTGTTGAGTGTAACAACCATTTTTTCCCCCCTTCTTATCCTTGACTTGCCCCAGAGGCATGGACACAGCTGATGATTTGTTGTTATCCACTTCAGCCCCGGAAGGATTTACCCCCTTAAAGACCAGAGCACTTTTTGCGATTCGGCACTGAGTTGCTTTAACTAACAATTGCATGGTCGTGCGACGTTGCACCCAAACGAAATTGTCATCCTTTTTTTCCCACAAATAGAGCTTTCTTTTGGTGGTATTTGATCACCTCTACTTCACTTCTGATTACCGCTATAAACAAAAAAAGAGTGACAATTTTGAAAAAAAAGAAACAATACTTTTTACTATGAAAAAAAAATGTATTCATCAATTTTGGCCGATATATATTCTTCCACACATTTGTGATAAAAAAAACACGCAATCTGCGCTTATTGATTTGTTTGCGCAAAAGTTGCAGCGTTTACAAACCACGAGAATTAATTTATGGCGTTTTTACTATTTTTTTTTTACTGGTAATGGCGGCAATCTGCGATTTTTATTGGGACTGCGATATTGCGGCGGACAGATCAGACATTTTTGACACTTTTTTGGGACCAATGAAATTTATACAGCGATCAGAGCTAAAATAACAAACTCTGATTACCGTGTAAATGTCACTGGCAGGGAAGAGGTTGACCCTGTGTGTGTTCTAACTGTATGGGGGCTGGGCTGGCAGGGGCATGACAGATCTAACTGATCCCAATCACAGGGATCAGTAGATCTCTGTCATGCCGCCTGACAGAGCGAGGAACCGCCACATTTACATTGGTGGTTCCTCGCTTTTCTGCTGTACAAGGCGACCCAACTCAGGGAGTGTGCGGCGGGCACGAGAGCACAGCAGCGCCACTTGCCCCCATAGCTACACATGCACGAATTGCCGTTTATAGATGGTGATCTGCGCAATGCTGCCAACTTGCAGTAGTAAATGTACGCGAGCCAGTCGGGAACCAATTATGAACAACAAAATCAGTTGTTTTTTAGGATCTTTTTAGCCAAAGATGAAGCCATGAAGACCTCTGCAATCCTAAGCTCAAGCTTACAGATGCCTACTCCTCCAGGGTCTGTTTGCACTATAATAAAGCCCCAGTAGGGGAGCAAAACATAGTTACATAGTTACATAGTTAGTCAGGTTGAAAAGTCCATCTAGTTCAACCAAAAAAAAAAAAAAAACATTTATATATATATAACCAAATAATCCCATATACAATCCTTCACCCACAGTTGATCCACAGGAAGGCAAAGAACCCCAGCAAAGCATGGATCCAATTTGCTATAATGGTGGAAAAAACTCCTTCCTTATTCCCCGAGAGGCAATCGGATTCACCCTGGATCAACATGGAAAACATGTTAGAGGGAGGATCCTGGGTGGAATGTCAGTGTTTGTGCATGTGCTGAACAATAAAGTTGGTTTTTCCCTTTGGAAGTGGTGTGTGGCTTCAGGACTTTTTTAAAGTGAATGTAAACCTGATTCATGAAATTTGAGCTGGGCACATACGTACATCTGAGCACTGAGTCCCATAGCTGTCTCCTGCTCTGTTCTTCTGTTATCGGCATGACAAGTTCTCTGAGACAGGAGATAAAACCAGCCTGAAATTTGTGTCAGGGAGGGTGCTATATATAGATTAGCAGAAACCTGCTTTAGCCCTGGTTCACATTCTCTCTCCCAGTGTAATCCAATACTACACTGTTACTGGGGAATGAGGAAGTGAAAATTCTAACACAATGTGCACTTTCTAAAAAGTATATACAACTGCAGACAGCAAATATGTAGCAAAGTACTCCCTTGGGAGTAGCATTAGTTGTGGTTCACCTGATAGTTGCCCTCCATCCCACCATATCTCATACATCCCTAGACACTGACCAGGCTGGCTCTTGTTTTTGTTGTTTTATTTAGGGGATATAACTTGGATGGGGAAAAGGGGTGACTGTGGGATGCCCCAGGAATTATTGTACACGACCTCCATATACAGTCTTGTATATGCACAGTTGCCCTGAAGACTGTCCTTCTGCAGACTGTTACTCCTCACAACTCTCTCCAGCACTCTACTTTCAGACTATTGCTCCTTCACTTCTCTCCAGCACTCTACTTGCAGATTATTGCTCTTTCACTTCTCTCCAGCACTCTACTTGCAGACTATTGCTCTTTCACTTCTCCCCAGCACATCACTTGGTTTCCAACTTGAAAGGAAATTTATCAAGCTTCTCTACTCCTTTCTCTTCACCGCAGCTAGCACATGGTGAGGCCTACACTCTGTCAGCAGGACCTCAGGGCCACCCATTACAGGCCGGGGATCACGGGCCCCCGAATATGTAGCAAAGTACTTGGGTGCTAGCTGGGCCTTTAATGAACTACATCTTCCAGCCTATCCCTTTTCCAGGCCACCACACGGCCCTGCTTTCCTCACAGTGACACTCCTTCCCCTGACTGGCTCCCAAGGCTTCCACAGACTGTCCACTATTCCTCTTTCTCTTCCAGCTCCCGGGGTCTGTCACTCATCGACTCCAGTGAACTCTTTAAAGTGTCTAGTAGCACCTCTGCTGCTCTCCAGTTCCCTTGTGTGACTCCAGGAATCACCTCCACTCCTGGCTGCACCCAAACCTCCAAGCCTCAAGGTCACAACCCCAGACTGGGAGCTCCCTCCCGGGTAGAGGCCTCCACAGCACCTCTGCTACATCTTCACACTTCCACCTCCAGCAACTCCTCCCCAACTGACCCAGCCCCAAATATATGAGGAGGCCTGCCCCCTGCCAATTCAGATTGGGGATTGGTCAGGGCTTCCCATGGCACCTCTTGCCCCACCTTCATTCTGGAAAGTTCCAGTGCTTCCCAGAAGAAGATAGGAAGGTTTAGTGACATCATCCGTTGGACTGCCCCAGTCCTACCTGAGCCACTCCCCAATCCCAAATCAAAACATTCAGGCCTGCTCCCACAGTCAGGCCTGACTAAATTTTGCCTCTCCTGCAAACAAAACCTATCTCACAAAAATGCCTACACTATGGGGGCGCTACAGATATAAATGTAAAACTTATATAGGGAGATTTGTTTCATCTCTGTGTATCATCTAGGGCTGTTCTCTTCTCTCAGTATATGTGCGGGTTTACATCCACTTATTCTTGTTTTTATAAGTTTCTTGTAGAAAAACTAAAGGATAAGACATTTGGTGGAAGTCATAAAAAATTCCGTTGGGGTGCAGCACATGCCCATATTTGGGCAATGACATAATTTGTATCCCATTTACATTTAGCCCTCGGCTCTCCCGGGTCAACAGCTAAATGAGGCAGAGGATTTAGAACTGTGTGGGAAGCCATCGCATACATGACAACTTCTCAGCCTAGGCGTGGCCCTCTCTGAGTACTTGCATGCCTTCTGTACACCAGCTCAGAGTTGGCCTAAAGCCCCTTTCACACGTACGGACTGTTCAGGTCTGCCTGTCAGTTTTTCAGGCGGACCTGAACGGACACTCCTTTAACCTCTATGGAGCAACGGATGTCAGAGGTGACATGTCCGCTGACATCCGATCAGCTAAATACCGATGGATGGAAACCCTATTTTCCATCCATCTCACTCATCGGATCTGATGAATACGGACAGATGGATCTATTTTCATCCGATCCCCCATAGAGGGGAGCGGGGGCTCCGACATGTCCATCTCTGCACAGTGAGCATAGACGGACCTGTCATCCGTCGGCTCAGCGGGGATCAACAGATCGATCTTCGCTGAGCAGCGGAGTCCCTCAAAACGGACTCCGCTAGTGTGAAAGAGGCCTTAATTACTGCCAGTTTCTGAAAACTGGTGGTAATTCTTTAAGAATTTGTCTCTGCTATAGTAACAGATTCTTAAATCTGTTTGCACTAGGATGAGCCATTGCCAGGAGCAGCAGAGTGCATCAGACAGCTGATGGAGCCCGTACTTGTTTGCCTATCTTACAGAGTCTCTGGGAGGATTAAAGGCCCAGGCTGGGAATTTAGCCACAAGTGGGTAAGACCTTTACAACATTAGCTGGTAAGCAGCCATTCTATGTGGTGACGACTTTCTGCTTGGATTACACACACTATACGGATGTATAATAGTGCACCGTGGGATCTTTTCTATATTACATCACTGTGTGGACTTTACTTTAACAGGACTGTGTTATATTATACACAATATTCACTTTTCATTTTTAACGCAACTTATATTATGTCAGTAATGTTACTGACATTGGCACAAATTCTTGCCTGAATTAGGCACAGGTAGGTCTTAAAAAGGGCACGGTAAGGCTATATTGAATTCCCCTGATTATTTTACTAATTGAAACCAGAATTTGTTTTATAATTCGATCTAGACACAGGACTGTTTGATTCTGAAAAGTTGCAATGGGCACTATGCTCTGGAGAGTTATAGCTGCAATGGTGAAGCAATTATTTTATAGCAATGGTTTTATCCCTGATACATGTTTTTCATAAATTGAAAAAATGTCTCTAGAGCACATTTCTGGGAATAGATACATGAAGGAAATGTTTGCATTGGGTCACAGAGGTGGGCCGAGTTTTTAGGAGCTGCATTATACCTCGAATTATTAAAACACTTCATCATTGCCATTGTAACCCCACACCTGCAATAATTACTATATATCCCCAGAGCAAAAACCATGCATGAAAAATTCTTGCTTACACCCTATATTATATGTATAAATAATCGCTAGCATGACATATGGACTTGTATATAAAATATATATGTAAAAAGTCTCAGACCTGTGTTCTAAATATTGTTCTCAGCAACAATCACAAAATCCTGTTAACTGAACCGCTCAGTTATTACAGACTATTCAGTGTCCTGCCTAATCCCTACCAGCCTGACATGCTATCCAGTGTCCAGAGTGGATATCCAAAAAGAATGGCCAATAACATTTTCTTGTTGAGCAAGGACTTGTAATTAAAAGGGGCATTCAGAAGCTAAGGCCTCCATAATGGTTTGTAGATATATCTTGTTTATACCTTAATATCTCAGTATATCCTAACTATCTTTTGGTACTCCCAGGGTTGATGAATCATTATGCAGAGAAAAGGAATTGTCAGTATTGTTCCACATGAAGCAGTCTGATTAAGATTTTCATAATACAGATTTCATTAAAATATGTCACTTAGGGTAATATTGACAATTCTTAGTACTGAACTATTGATATCGTACATTAGTCTGACCTATGCTGGAGTTCCAATTTAAAACTCAACTCTAGGAATTAAAAAAAAATTACCCTTGCATTGGGGTCCTCGGCACTGCAAGGGTTAAATGGTTATTATGTCTAGGGGTGTGCAGAAAGGGAGTAAATATTTAATTTAAGCGGTTGTATACAGCTGGCCTTTTTTAAAGTGATAATTTGCTAGTATGCATCGCATACTTACCTTAAAACGAAGCTGTTCCAGCGCCGGGATGTCAGCTGTGACTGGCCAGAGCCGCGATGGTGTCACTCCCACACATGCGTGTGGGAGCCGCCTTTCATGGCACAGGGCTCAGAAGGTACAGCACGGATGGCCATTCCTTCAGAGCGCATGCGCCACTGATGACACCCACTAGATGTACACGTTTAGGTGCACGTTTAGGAAATATTTACACTACCTATAGGTAAGACATATTATAGACTTACCTATAGGTAAAAGTCATGGTAGTTTACTTCCTCTTTACTCCTAGCTTCAGCAAAGTTCCTCCAGCACTGCAGCCAGCCCCCCTGCAGACTGCTCTGTAAGCTGTGACTCCAGTCTCCTCATTGTATAATACAGGGTTAATGTCCCTGTATTGTACATGATGATGCCGAGGCTCCACCCACAGAGAGGTAAAGAGTGGCGGCTTGAGGGGGTGTAAGGTAAGTGTTATAGCCTGCACTCTGCTCCCCTAGACTTAACAAGCGTTCTACCCTTATAGTGCAGGGGGATCCACTGCAAGGGTGATTCTTTTTTTAAATTGCTGGAGCTGGGCTTTATCTCAAGATAATCATTAGTCTTTCTTGCCTTTTCTCTTTGGAAAATGATATTAATAGTAGAGATGAGATTCAAGTTCACAGATATGTAGAGTTCAAACCTAACTTTACATTATTGCAGTTCATTGAATGGATGAACAAAATGGCCAGTCTGCCTGCTAACCAAACCTGTAGCTGCTGCAGTCAGGAAGTCATTCACATCACTCCTGTCACTAAATGAATGACTCCCTGCTTCTTGGTTGCTAGGATGTTGGCCATTGCCTTTGTCCTACCATCTAAGGATTTTGTGCAGGTTGGCTACTTACATCCTAGCAACAGATTATACCATTTGTAGAGCTTCCCCTGAATGTACCACTGTAGTTTAACAGGCTCTTTCCTAAAACAGTTCAGAGGCATCCGGGCACACAGCAACAGTTCATTCACTCCAGCTCAGTAAACAGTCTAGGGGATGTCTTTTTCATTTCTTTTTGCTTATAGAACTGGTAACAGGAGGGGGGTATTGGGTATGGGATACTCCAAAATGTTAGGTATTCTTAGCAGAGAACACTTCTCGCTCAGTGGCATTAGCACAAGTAACAGTCAGACTGGAACAGTCTATAGGTTCACGTCTAGGAAACACGAAGTAGGTTTGAGTAAAGGTAGACTGGAACAGTCTGTGGGGGGGTGCAGCATGGTAGGCAGTAAAAATCCAGCCCAGTTTCAGATAACAGAACTTGTATTAATGTAGAATCCAGTAATTCATAACAAACCCAGCAGGAAGGCATCTGGGAATATTCACAACATATAACAGTAGTGTGCATCGGAACAGGTCTCTGATGTGCTGACAGTGTCTATCTTGAGGGGCGGAATGCATCCGTACCCAAATGGGGAGGTTTCCAGGAAAGGTGGCATGTACCTATTTTTTCCCTACTTGCCTGAAACCCCTCCCTGACACTAATTACGGTCCCTGTCAGACAGGTTACCTATCCTTACACTGCCCACACATGCAAAGCTCTCCAAGCACAGGAGCCAGAGTCTTAAATAGACTCTGCCTCACCCAAGATGGCCATCAGAGTCACATGGGGTGGCAGCATCCAACTGGATAGCTCCCTCAGTGACGCAGCAAACCATAGAGGACCATATTTCTCTTGACTCCCTTTCCCTTTGCAATACAGATGCGGTTGATTGCCACCTGCAGTGGAGAAAGTAGACTGCACCTGTCTACAAGCCTATAGGTTTACGGCTGGGGACCATGAAGTAGGTTTGAGCACAAGTAAAGGTAGGCTAGAGCAGTCTCAGGATGAGCTACAGCTGGCACCCCAGAAGTAGAACAACACACAGTCACTAAATCTTAAATTTGGGTCAGTACTCACAATATCCCAAGCAGCTGCACACCTCCCAGCTTCAACCAAGCACTACTGAGTGAGTTCTCTAAACCAGATCCTTGGCTCCAGAAGAAATTAGGCCTAGGTGCCACCAGCTCTGCCACAGCTGGGACTTCAATGAACATCAGCAAACTCCAGCAAACCTGCCTCAGAGGGGCAGAGTCCCTGAGGCTGGAAACTCCTCCAGCAGGACAAGATTAGGGTGGCTCCAGGCCTCAGACTATTTATGTTCCTCTCCAGCCACCTACTGGGCACACCCCAAGGGATTGGCCAGAACATGACAAATATTCAGCCTAGGCATTAGAACTCCCACCCTAATCTCTGGAAAGTTATTGACAGAGGCAGGTGAAAATAATCAAATCCCCAGGCTGTGGAGCTACGAACAGATTCAGGCAATCAATCTCAGCTTCTCTGATTACAGAGCAAGCTAACAACTAAATTTTCCTAGCATCCAATCCTAGGATGGTGCTGCACGATTGAAGAGATTTTCCATCACTGTATGTCCTTGTAATGGCTGTAAAAGTAATAGCAGGGAGCAGATGTCAACAGGACAGAAAGACAGATACAGCAATAAGAACATTGTCAAAGGTCTAACATTTCATTACGCTACCTGGAGGTATTTGTGCTGTTGTCCGTTTCTCCATTGGCGAGTGTAAATCTACCTAATAGGGGCACAGGGGGAATAAAAACCTGACAGAACTGTAAATCTTCCCTACCCTATCCAATACAAAATAAAACCTTTTAAGTTGGAGTTAGGCTGTATAGCTATAGTAAGGTGTTGTGCAAGGCATGCTGTTTAGTCCCAGTTCACTCCAACGCTTTTGGGCTTATAGTAAACCTGTACTGAGAACATTATGTAGGCTGTCATTGTTGATCTCCTCCTGAAAATGCACGATGCCTGACTTTCTCTGGCTTCATTATATGCTTCACCGCATTTGCTAAATTGGGAAGAGAAGTAAAATGCAATTAAGTGATGTGAAATAAAAGTAATCAGCTAATCATGTGAAGAGGAATTTAAAAATTTGTATTTCACTGCAGTTCACCTTACAACCCAGTAAATCAGAATCACTCAGCCAGAGCAAGTATGCAGATAATAGGACTCCTGATCTGCCTACTTGTTCCTGAGGTACCAGGTGATCAGCAAGTTCAATTTCAGGCAAGCAGTAATGCTTACCATCCTATGAAAAGTGGTTCTTTTCAGAGGTTGGTATAGCAGCGACTGGCAGGTGCTCAGGAGGCCGTATGGCCACCTCCTTACTCTTGTTCTTTTCTTTTTACGTTTCTTTTTTTAATTGCCAAATGTCCATTTTACATTGTGGGACTGCGTTGCAGTTGGCTCACAGTTCTGAGGCAGACCTATTAATCGAAAAAGGGCGAGTTTGACAAGCCTGATAAAGAGACAGGAAATAAATAAATAGGGCTTACCAGGACAGACACAGATGGCTGTGGAAAATAAAGTTTCTATTCTTTCTCAACGCATTGTCCCCATTGTTGAGAATCAGAAAGATATCCCTTTACTTCCTGTCCATGTGAAATCTAGTCAGGGGAAATCTCGCCAGTTGGTCACATGAAGAAATAAATAGGTTGACACAGATTTTCTCCCTTCGTCCTCTATTCAAAACTAAAATCAAAAGTATGCTGAAGTTGGCATTTAAAGTTTTAGGAAGCCATTAAAGAACCGGTTTTAAATTATTCACACATAGCTCTTGACCTTCCCTGTTACCAATGTCAGTGTGCTCCTCATAATTAGCGGCAATTCTCCTAATGATGGACTGTGGTGATTGCAGATGTCCACTATCTGCTCGGTATCATCTACAGAATTAGTCCGCTCTGATCAGCTTGTGTAGGGTTAATTTTCTTACTCAGGTCCATCTCTAGTCACAGTCAGTTTGAATAAATTTGGCCAGATTGACTCTCATGTCCTACACCATGCCGAGGAAGCCTGAAGGGCAGCCAGAGGGCACAAGCAGTGTCTGCTGCCCTATATTCCTTGTACTGTATATATACCTGAACTGACTGTACAACTCACGTCACTGAAGATTATCGATTTCACTTGTGTTGTTTACTAATTTTTGGGTCTTTATCAGATCACAGTCATTTCCTAATATACCTTCAAAATATTAAAATATTATACTCACACGCACAACATGTATCCATTGTATTAAAATGTATCTGATTCCAAAACGTTTTAGTTTTGGATAGAGTCATGAGGGACTTGGGGACTTTCACCCTCTCTATTTGTCCTGATGACCAGTGTCATTAGGATAGGAAGTAATAGGAAATCCAACGTTTTAAGTTGTACACAGAACAGGAATAGAGGGGAGATCTTCAAATGGAGACATTTTTTAAGGTGGGATTTCCCTCACTTTGGAGAAATGTCGTTTCACTTCCCATTGTGTCTATAAAACAGGAAGTGAAGGGAAATCTCCCCAATAAGACATAAATACCAAAAAACAACCTGACATCCTACACTTCATCCAACATGAAAAAAAGTTTTGGGCTGAACTTCCACCATACAGTGTGTTATTGTGTACATAATGTGTGTGGACTAGTTTATGGTGTGAACACCACCTGCCTTTTTCTGCAATGTGTTGTTCAAATACATTGAAATGCTTACTTTTTTTTTATTTTTTAACTTCTTTATAATACATATGTGCTGCAGTGCATTGTGTTACAGTGTTTCAAAACACGTCCTACTTTTTTTTCCAATACAAATTGCCCTGTTCTTGGGTTAGGACTACTTTTGGTATTACTGCCCAATGCAGTCCAGACTTGCTGGTGTGAATGGGCCCTTACACTTTAATTGCCCTATGACTCTTCCTGTTGGTTAGCTTTATGACCAGCACATGTAAGGTGGTCTTACTCTATGTCCATCAAAGTTTGTTTCTATTAATGTCTATCAACCAGTGTGCTAAGTTGCAGTGTATTTTGCAGATAGTCACTAATTTCCTTATATTTTTTTATATTCTAGTAGTTCAATTTTTATAGGAGTAGGCAGTGAATAAACGGTTGCAAATATTAGCCATTCCTCAAGTACTTAACACCCTCTGTAATTTCTTTACAATACCAATGGGCAGAGATTTTGCTTCTCATATATGTTTTCCTGGCTTTTACATTAGTACATCTAGTTGTACAAAATGATCCTTTGCTCCGCAATCGTGCCATAATTCTCTGAAAGTTGGGCTGGATTTTATTTGGTGGTGTGTCTACTACGTGGCGCCATAAAGGTCTGTTTGGTGCATTCAGCTTGTTTACAGTGAGACATTGGATGTGGTGGCATCTGTGGTGGACATTGACCCAATACAATATCCTGTGCTTTTATGGTTTCTGTGGCTTTGCAAACTGACATTGATTTGCTAATTGGAGATTAAGATCAGTAAGTACCCAGTTTCTCATACAGTGAAATGTGAAGCTTCTAAAAGAATCTAAAGTCACAGGCAAGATGAAGCCTATTGCTTTCTTCACTCTGAGGGATGCTGCAGCATCTGAGGTCTGGTGAGTGAATTTTGTAGAGGGAGGGGGGAAATTTGTGCTGTGGGCAATTTTAGCTTGGGGGGGTAGATGTTTAGACTAAAAGGGAGGTATTTTTACTTGTGGGGGGTATGCGTTAGATTCTCCCAACTTCTGCACTGTATGTTACATACTACTGACCTCAACACAGTGTTTTGCATAATACATACCCCTGCACTGTATGTTACATTCTACTAAACTCTGCACTCTGCATTACATACTACTGACCTAGCTTTCTGCATTACTTACTCCTGACCTCTGAACCCTGTGTTACATATTGCTGCATCCTGCACTCTGCATTATTGACGCTTGACTCCTGCACTATATATTACATAGTACTGACCTTTGAACTCCGTGTTACTTACTACTGACTCCAGTGCCTTAATAATTCCTAACCTCTGAACCCTGAATTATGTACTAGAAACTCCGGCACTTTGTGTTAATTATTCCAGACCTCTGCACTATGTGTTACGTATCACCGACCCCTGCACTTTGCAATACTAACTCCTGAACCCTGCACTTTATTATGCACTAATGACCCCTGCATGCTGCGTTATCTACTTTAGCTGAGGTCTGGTAAGTGAATTTCCGGGATTTTTTTTTCATCCTTTGACCATTGATGCTAGGCATTTTCTCTTTCACTAAATAATAATTCAAGACACTTTTTCTAGCACTGACCTACGACAGCTTACCATTTTTTCCCAACTTACCAATGATGCTGGACATTTTTTACCACTGACCACCAACACAGGGACATTTTTGGTTTTCTTTTATCGACTAGCATAGTAAGTAATACTGTGTTACCCAATCCTGTTACTTTGTCAGTGCAATGAAAAGAGTGACTGCCTTTGAAAAGGTAACCTCCCAACCCCCTTATATTCACATTGTGAGCACTCCCTCACAAGCGCCCGCCTCTGCAGCATTGAAATCTGAGGTGTTGGCGATCCTGGGGATTAGTAACATCACCCTCTCTTCAATTTGACAATAATTGGGCTTAGCGCTTGGCTTTCAAAAACTGGCACAGGAGAGGGGGCATAGGAAAAGTGTGTGAGCTCCTCAGACTCAATGGGGGGGGTATGTGTCCTTTTTGCTAGCTTTTTGCACCTAACGAGTGACTACCGATGATGCTTAAAGTGGTAGTAAACCCTCTTATCATTTTTAGCCAAGGAAGCTGCTATCCTGGCCTCTGTTTAAACTACAACTGCCATGATGCTGCATTTGTGATCAGCTATGACACCAGCCATTGGATGGTTTGACAGTTTGGTTTAGAGCACAACCAATGGGAGTTTTACATTTCCGGCACGTGATGGAAATGTAACTGGTTTTTAAACTGTTAAATACCGCTTTAAATACTCCCCATATGGATGAGTTCCCTATCCCCATGACTAAGCTCCAGGGGGCAGAGTGAAACGCATTGGGGGCATGACCTGGTCGGAGTCCAGGCTGAGGTTACCACTCCATCCATTCACTGCAGCACGACACCATCGATGTGTGACTTCCAGGGGCTACCCTTCCCTCCTTGAACAGGAGAGGGGGCACATGATCCCCTGTACCTGTAAGTGCCAGGTAGCATGTCCCCAGCTGTGGAGAAGGAAAGATCAGCAAGGGAGCACTTGATTGGTTAAATAACTGGGTAGGGTGGCTTTTATCAATTTGTCCCTCATTAGTGATAGCATCACTACCTAAACACATCTGTACTTACCTCAATATCATCACCACTTATGGTATTGTACAGTAGTGTTTGTTTTTCCTTTGGGGGATTAACATTTTTGGGGCCCTGTGTTTTCCAGTAACATCCTTGTTTTTTTTTTGTTTTTCTTTTGTTCCACAAATCTTTTATTGATTGTTTTAGTACATAACAAGACTGTATAAATGATAGCATGTTGGTAAAATTACAGGTCATTACAGTCATATAACACAACCAAGAAAGCGATAAAGAATATAGAAAGAGAAGAACCATCAATTAACAAGAAATCTATTGGGTGTCCCTTGATGATCTCATGCATGAAGAAAACTAGTTCCCCGCTATATATCCCATGTAGGGAAAGACCTGCTCTCTGTAAATCTCAGCAAACAAGGGTATTAACATTAGTAAGCCTGGTCTGTAGGGCATCTCCAACCTGCAATACCTAGCGGTAGTGCAGCAAGGGCTCAAGGTATATCATAATTTTGTGGGGGGGGGGGGGGATGAAGAGAGGGGTAGAAAGGCGAGAAAAGAAAGAAAGAAAAAAAGAAAAAAAAAGGAAAAAAAGGGGGGGGGGAGGAGATGGGTTGAAGAATGATAGTTGAAAAACAGCTAGCAGAGAGGGGGGAAAAGCTATCTCCAGCTACCCTCTCCGCTGGCACATCCTTGTTTTTAACCAAATTCTAAACATCTTCATTTTAGCCCAGTGAAATAAGCTATGCTAGCCACTTGTAATAGCACAGACACAGCCTAAAATGGCAAAGACATACAGAATATTTTAACTTGAGGCTTCTTGACTACTGTCAGTACAAGATATGAGAAAATAGAAACGTTTTTTGGCTTGAAAGTGTAGACTACGTAAGGTGATGATATCTTACTGAGAAATGTTAATCTACAAACGGCTGTTGTGAACTGTTATGACTTTCTATACCTATAAAGCACAATGGCTATCTTCTGATCCCCTTGGGATTTAAAAGCACCAGTTGAAGCCACATATAGCTACAGTTCTCATTTCTATTTCCTCACAGTTTTCACGGATGCTTCTAAAGAATATCAAAGGAATTGGAGATTTGAAGCAAACCCGTACCTATGTCACCCAACAGGGTAGCAGGTTTGTCTGACAGTCAGCCTATTCCAATGCTAAAGCTCTTCTCGGCCTCCATAGCTGCTTTTTGACCCTGGCACCTTAATTCACACGGGTGGTAGAGGAATGGTAAAAATAGGTGGCCGATCCGCATTTGTATGGCCTCCTAAATGTATAAGGCCAGATGGGGGGGGGTACGTTCACATTACTATGGCTGCTATGATAGCTATGGTGGTTGCATAGGTGCCAACAGTTTCAAAAGAAATTTAAGGACACTTTTTTTTTGCAAGCAGAATATTATTTTAATTAAGGGCGGGCATTAATTTGTAGGTGTGGTCTAGCAAGAGTGAAAAAATGTGCCATGCGAAAAATGGGCATAGTTTAAATGACATTAAATATTGGGCATGGCTTAAAGGGGGTGAGGTTAAATAGAGTCTGAGATTACTTACATTGGAGAATGTGGTAATGTTAAATAGGGAATGTAGGTAGCACAGTGTACAGAGATCAGTAGTATGTAGGGCAGTGTGCAGGGGTCAGTAGTATGTAGGGCAGTGTACAGAGGTCAGTAGGATGTAGGGCAGTGCATAGAGGTCAGTAGTATGTAGTGCAATGTATTGAGGTCAGTCCTCAAAGGATACACATAATCCACCGCTGCCCCCCCCCCCAAAAAATGTAAATTTTTTAAACAAAAATATGGCCCCCATCAGCCATTAGTTTCCATACCACCCACTGCCGAATAATAAAAGACTACAGACCACCAACCACAAAGGCCCTCCCCAGATAACATGAGCAGCTGGAGCAGGCATTTAAATTACCCGACTTGGGCTTAGTGATAGATGGCACTGGCTGCGACTCTGTTTGGCTGTGTCGATTGGTTCTGCTGGCCGCTATGCTCCGTCCGTGTGGCTGGATTGCCTTTGGCCTCCACAGTCCTCTGCCCTGCCTCATGATACCCGCTTGAAAGCTTTAATGAATACTCAGGCCTCTGGCCGCCCCGCTCACTCCGGGTCCCTCTCCTCCTTCGGCTGGACTCTCACTGTCCATCTCTGCTCCTCTGGCTTCCGGTTGGGTCCCCGCAGCAGCCGCTGACACAAACAGTCTGAGTGGCTCATCACCCTTGGCTGGCTATGCCCCCTCTCTGACCAATCTGTGTTTAAACAGGTAGCACTTCCTGGAGGTAGAGGAGGGATGACAGTGTGACCTGGGGCAGAGGTCAATTTTCGGGATTCTGCATGGGACAATCACAAAATGGGACAAGGTTCAGATTTTCAGGATTGTCCCAGGCAACTCAGCACTGTTGGCAACTATGTGCTCTTATGCCTTCCGGAGCCTGTGTGTGAGGTCATCAGGTCTTTAAACCTTTTTGTGGCAATCCTTGGACACACTGACAAGATGCCCAGGGAAGACAGGGCGAAATGGAAGTCCAACTACTTTTTGAAGATCATTCAAGTGCTGGATGATTACCCAAAATGTTTCATCATGGGGGCGGACAATGTTGGTTCAAAGCAATTGCAACAGATCCGTGCGTCCCTATGAGGAAAAGCGGTTGTGCTCATGGGAAAGAACACCATGATGCGCAAGGCAATCTTTGGTCACTTAGAAAACAACTCTGCTCTGGATAAGCTTTTGCCTCAATTAAAGAGGAAATTGGGCTTTGTTTTGACTAAGGAGGATCTCACTGAAGTACGAGATATGCTGTTGGCAAACAAGGTGCCAGCTTCTACTCGTGCAGGTGCCATTGTCCCCTGTGATGTCACAAGGCTGCTCAGAATACTGGTTTGGGTCCTGAGAAGACATAATTCTTTCAGGCTGGATTCACACCTATGCATTTTTAGTGCTTTTTGCATTTTGCAGATTTGCACTACAGAACGTGTTCCATAGGAAACCATGTTAAATGGTCTGCAAAAAGCACTAAAAATGCATAGGTGGGAATCCAGCCTCAGGCTTTGTGAATCACCACAAAAATCTCTAGAGGAACTATTGAAATCTTGAGTGATGTACAGCTAATTAAGGCTGGAGATAAAATAGGCGCCAGTGAAGCCACCCTCCTTAACATGCTCATCATTGCCCCTTCTCCTTTGGTTTGATCATCCAAGTAAATGACAACGGCAGCATCTACAGCCCAGAGGTTCTGGATAGCACTGAAAATGTTCTGCGTAGTCGCTTTTTAGAGGGTGTTTGCAACATCGCCAGTGTCTGCCTTCAAATTCTATATCCCACTGTCGCCTCTGTACCTCACCCGGTCATCAGTGGGTATAAAAGAGTTCTTGCTCTTGCTGTGGACACAGATTACAGCTTCCCATTGGCAGATAAGGTCAAGGCTTTCTTGGCAGACCCATCAGCCTTTGCGGTTGCTGCTCCTGCTGCTAAGACAGCGGCTGCTCCGGCTGCTTCAGCTGCACCAATAGGAAATGGAAGAATCTGAGGAATCCGATGATGATATGGGCTTTGGCTCTTTGACTAAATCTGTTTTAGTCTGAAGTCTCTTTAAATGCTTACATCTTTAAACTTTAAAAAAAAACACCTATGTGGTAAGGTAGTTCAATGTAGACTGCCCATTGGGGTAGAAAAAAGAATCCCCCCGGGGTTTAAAAAAAGAACAGGCATTCAGATGGCAGCGGTATCACCTCCTGGATGCCTGTAAACCGCAGTCTGGAAATAGAGCCACCATGTGAACAAAGTAAAAAAAGAGCCCTGTGTAAGACGTTACCAAGGGCTAAGGACCTTCCTAATGCCCCAATGCGATCGCACTAGGGCTCTGTGACTGACCGCTCCTTCACTGACTGTTTTATAATGAAGGAAGAGGGCTCCTCATACTTAGAGCCACAGGGCTCAGACAGACAGGGAAACAGTAGAGCATAGACGTGGTATGTATCTGCAGCAGAAGGATGGGCTGTCATGCATACCTGTTATTTTGTCCATAGTGAGCAAAATCCAGCTTTACTTTATGGTACTCCACATCTGTGAGTACAGTTACTATTTGTGTTAATTACTTTCTTAGTAAAGAGTATATTGTTCTTGAGGTATATGGTACTTTAGTTGACATTTACATGCTGGTTTAAAATAGTAGAAGGAAAGAATGAGTAATAAATCCACATTTAATTGCTCCTTTCCCATGTTTTCCTCTTGGCCATGCATATACTTTGGGTGAATTCACACATAGTGCGGTGACAGGCGTTTTACTGCATTGTTCTCCTTTAACCACTTCAGCCCCGGAAGGATTTACCCCCTTCCTGACCAGAGCATTTTCTGCAAATCGCCACTGCGTCGCTTTAACTGACAATTGCGCAGTCGTGCGACGTTGTACCCAAACAAAATCTATGTCCTTTTTTCCCACAAATAGAGCTTTCATTTGGTGGCATTTGATCACCTCTGTGGTTTTTATTTTTTTGCTCTATAAACAAAACAAGAGCAACAATTTTGAAAAAAACACAATGTTTTTTACTTTTTGCTATAATAAATAAATAAAAGACATTTACATATTTGTTATAAAATGTATATAGTCCAATAGGGAGAAAGGAGGGGGGGGCATTTAAATGCTGGTTATTACTTAGATTTTCATTATAATTTAGGGCTGCAGATTTAATGCAAATTCTGTTTTTAACACCACACTACATATACATCAGGATCTCCAGAGACATAGTTATTCAGGCAAGAGAAAATACTAAAAGTTAGATTTGGAAATAACTTCTTTACTGAGGAGTTCAGAGATTAAATGCCAACCAACACTACAAATTGACTTTTTTAAACAATGTTACCAAGAACTGCCATGGCATTCTAATGACATCACAACATAATACAATGAGATGTCAGGCTATCTATTATAACATAAAAATATATATATATATTTATATTTACAGTATATACAGGGTGGGCCATTTATATGGATACACCTTAATAAAATGGGAATGGTTGGTGATATTAACTTCCTGTTTGTGGCACATTAGTATATGTGAGGGGTGTGCTTGGTTTTAACGTAACTTTATTCTTTCATGAGTTATTTACAAGTTTATGACCACTTATAAAATGTGTTCAATGTGCTGCCATTGTGTTGGGTTGTCAATGCAACCCTCTTCTCCCACTCTTCACACACTGATAGCAACACCGCAGGAGAAATGCTAGCACAGGCTTCCAGTATCCGTAGTTTCAGGTGCTGCACATCTCGTATTGTCACAGCATAGACAATTGCCTTCAGATGACCCCAAAGATAAAAGTCTAAGGGGGTCAGATCGGGAGACCTTGGGGGCCATTCAACTGGCCCACAACGACCAATCCACTTTCCAGGAAACTGTTCATCTAGGAATACTCGGACCTGACACCCATAATGTGGTGGTGCACCATCTTGCTGGAACTATGATGTCGGTGATAGAGAATTGCTGGCCATCAAGTCGGCTTTGGAGGAATGGCGGTACCTCCTGGAAGGAGCAGCTTACTGACCATAAAAACCATAAAAAAACCATATGCTGTGAAGATACTAGATGTGCAGCACCTGAAACTACGGATACTGGAAGCCTGTGCTAGCATTGACAATCCAACACAATGGGCAGCACATTGAACACATTTTATAAGTGGTCAGAAACTTGTAAATAACTCATGAAAGTTACATTAAAACCAATCACACCATTGTTTTTCTTGTGAAATTCCCAATAAGTTTGATGTGTCACATGACCCTCTTCCTATTGAAAAAACAAAAGTTGGATTCAAAATGGCTGACTTCAAAATGGCCGCCATGGTCACCACCCATCTTGAAAAGTTTCCCCCCTCACATATACTAATGTGCCACAAACAGGAAGTTAATATCACCAACCATTCCCATTTTATTAAGGTGTATCCATATAAATGACCCACCCTGTATATATAAAGATTCACCAGACCAATTGTTCAACCTAAGCAAGTCTTTAGTCTGCATATACTTGCTTTTTACCACTAGATGTCAGTGCTGTGCAATTTTTCTTGCCTTCATTCTTTGAATAGGAAAGGACAATGGCTGAAACACTTTTAACAATTTAAAAAAGATGTTTTAGACAATATAAAAGATTTTTCCAAAATTCTCCATAATAACCTCCTTCCTCCCTATCCAATGCTGCAATAGGAATGAATGTATGTGTGTTCCCTACTGTATTCTTTATTGAAGCTGAACTCCAGGTATGATCTATTGCATGCTTACATGGGTCGAGCTGAGCACAATGTAAGTATGCATATATCATTCCTGATGGTCTGCTGGGGACACTGGGAATGACTGTAATATTCAACACTACTACAGTGATAGCTGCGATCTTGGGGGTCCTGATGGGGATCTGTGCAGCCGGCTTTCCTCTGCATATAGAACACAGGGGGTCACTGGCATCACCATTCACAGAACACCTGATTGGATGGGGGGGAGTGGAAATCACCATCTTCAACGTATCCAACATTACTGCCCCTCCTCTCCACCTCAGAGAATGCCCTGTATCAATTGAAAAAAATACAAGGTGTACTATGAATGGTGGCGGAGTGAGCAACACCCTGTGTTCTGTGTGCAGAGGGGAAGCCACTGGCACAGAACTCCAGCAAGACCTAGAAGATTGCAGCCATTACTGTAGTAGCGCTAACTACTATAGTGATTTTCAGCTTCCCCAACAGCATGTGAGCTATAATTAAAAAACATTTTTTACTGGTAATTGCATGGTCATGCAGCGCTGTGCCCAAACAAAATTTATATAATTTTTTTTCACACAAATAGAGATTTCTGTTGGTAGTATTTGATCACCACTGGGTTTTTTATTTTTTGCAATATAAACCAAAAAACATTGAAAATTTGGAGGGAAAAAAAACCTAATATTTTTTACTTACTGCTACAAAACATATCCAATAAAAAATAACAATTTCTTCATAAATGTAGGCCAAATAGTATTCTGCTACCATTCTTTGATTTAAAAATCCCAATAAATGTGTATTGATTTGTTTGAGTGAAAGCTATAACGCCTACAAACAATGGTATATATACTGGAATTAAAAATATATATATATATTCTACTAATGGTCAGCGACTGGTAATGGGATTGCAATAGAGCAGCAGGTAATCTAAAACTAACTGATGCTGGGGGGCATGGGACTTATTAACTACCACTGACATCACCAGTGACACTAGTGATCAGTGCTAATACTAAACAATGTCACTGTACTAATGACACTGGCTGGGAAGGGGTTAACATCCAGGGTGATCAAGGGGTTAAATCTGTGCCTAACAATGTGTAATGTGTATACAGTGTGCTGCTTATTACTATAGATCTCTTTGTTTCTTATCTCACAGAAATACCCATTCTGTACAGAGCTCTGTGTTGACTGTCAACACAGGGCTCTGGACTGTGATTGCACACAGCCGATCAATAGAGTTGGGCCCAACAACCCCCGGTTCACGCCAGAACTCTCGAACATCACAAGAGTTTGGACCCGATCCTCATTGAAGTCTATGGGGCCCAAATTTGAAAAGTCAAAAGTCCCCATTTTGAAGACTTATATGCAAGTTTTTGGTCATAAAAATGGTATGGAGGCCCAAGTACTGCCCTGGGGGACATGTATCAATGTAAAAAAATTTTTAAAAAAAGATATTTTTTTTATTGGAGCAGTGATTTTAATAATGCTTAAAGTGAAACAAAAAAAAAAGAAAAATACCTTTAAATATAATGCCTGGGTAGTCCCCTTAGTCTGCCTGTAAATTGGGCATCTGCACCGTGTATAGAACCTGCTGCAGCAAAACTGATATAAATAAAGGAAAAAAAATGAAATTTAAATTGCCGGCAATAAAATACCATTTCCGGCAATACACAAATGTTTAAAGAAGGGCATGGGACACCCCCCGACCCCCCCTTCAATCCATACCAAGCCCTTCAGCCGATATTTGGGCCAAACTTTTGCTCGGCTCAAACTGTTCACCCAACTGTACAGTTCCCAATGCGTACAATCACAGCAGGTGTTGGCGGGGGGGTGAGCACACATACACACGCCCTAAATCCGGAAGCAGGCAGCGTCATACAGGTATGCCACTTTGCCTGTGTGGGCCGCCTGCCCCAGTACATTGCAGGCAGGCAGCAAGTGGTTAAAGCGGAATTAAACTCTCTCAATCAACATTAACTATTTTAATCCTTATACTGATAAAAGTAATAAATAGATAGGAAGGTATATTATATATACTCGTTTAAGGCTTTTTTTTTTTTTTACATTCCTTAGCTTTTTTTTTGTCAAAGCTTGATTGAACAAGCTAAAGTTAGAAGCTGATTGGCTGCCATGCACAGCTGTGCCAGATTTTGGACTCTTCAGGTTTAGTAATTTAATTGGGCAGAGTGATGGTGTCTCTTTAAATATATATTATCAAAGCCATCCCGTTACCTGTATTTTTTTACATAAATGGTGTCACAAAAGGCCGCTTTAACATTGTTTGATGGATGTAGCTCTCTCGTGAATTCTGAAGTAGCAGTGCATTATATGTAGACTGTGTAGCTTGTTTATTATGTTTATTATAACATCCATTTAGGTAAGGGGAAAGCATGGTGCTATAATTCTTAATCACATTTCATTCTTGACAATCCAATACTTCCAAAATGCAATGTAATTATGCAACCTTTGAAACCTTCAATTAAGGAGAAAAGCAGCACGATTAATGTATAAACATAAAAATGAAGACAAACAACAAAGTCCGTTCTACAAAGACTTCATGGAACTTCAAAACTGCTGAGTTGTCACAATGTATCATAAGCGGTCTATAAATTTTAATTACAGCTGTCAGACCTGTACCCGAGAAAATATGTCTAGGAACTTTGCCACTGTACGCATTATTTTAGCCGCGGAGTGGAATTTTTACATCTTTGTTAACAAACATAAAAAAGCCACCTGAGATTAATTAAAGTTTGTATCCCATCTGCTGTTCTTTGAATATGATCATTGGAGCATTTGTAGTTTGGTACAAGGAGCATCGCGCTCCGTCTCCCTGGGGCAGGCAGCTGGTGCCATAAACTCGCATGACATTAGTACATACAATTTCCTTCCTATTATGTAAGAACATTCAGAAATGTTCGGCTTTTGTCTGGCCATAAATATTGCATTATTGCGAAAGGTTTCACTCTCTAATTTTGCCATTAGTACTACTAATGATAATGTTCCAAAATTTTAAAGGGTAAGTATTCTTACTTTTAAAAAAATGCTACATCCCAACAGGGAACAGATGTGCCGCCAAACTATAAATATAACCCAGTGCTCCTTCTCAGCAGAAACCCCGCGTCACGCTGTCCGGCTACTGTGTCTTCTGTGCTGGAGAAGTTACAGAAATCATTTCGTTTTACATATTCTTTTTATCGGTGACCTTGATTCTTTAAAACAGTCATTTTCACCTTTCTGGCTGAGATATTGTTATAATCATTATACAGGATTTATATAGCAACAAGAGTTTGCACAGCACTTTACAATATAAAGGGAGACAGTACAGTTACAATACAGATCAATACAGGAGGATTAGGAGGGCCTTGCTCATGGAGCTTACAATCAAAAATGAACAGGGCAGTGCTACAAAAGGTAATAGCTGTGGGGTATTGGCTGATGGAGATAATCAAAGTACAGCTTTTAGGTAAAGGTGGGGTAGACTTCCCTCAATGGACACAATTTCAGGGATCACCTAAAGGTGGACAGAGTAGGAGATTACTGAACAGATTAGGGTAGGGAGCTCCAGAGGATGGGAGAGGTTCTACAGAAGTACTGGAGAAGAGTGTGGGAAGAGGTGATGAGGGAGCTAGACGCGCTCACTTAAAGCGGAGGTCCGCTTGAAACAAAAAGAATTAAAAGTCATCAGCTACACATACTGTAGCTGCTGACTTTTAATGATAGGACACTTACCTGTCCTGGAGTCCAGCGTTGTTGGCACCTGCCGCCGATATTTGGATCGGGGGTCGGGTGCAGCCGCGTCCATTGTCCACAATCATTTTCGGACAGGGGAAGGGGGCCCTGTCAGGTAGGCTGTATGAGGCCCAGTGATTTATAACAGTAGCCCTGGAGACCAAAATTGAACTTTTTGGCCTAAAAGCAAAGCGCTATGTGTGGTGGAAAACTAACACAGCTAAATACAGGGCAATCTTAGAAGAAAACCTGCTAGAGTTTGCAAAAGACTTGAGACTGGGGTGGAGGTTCACCTTCCAGCAGGACAACAACACTAAACATACAGCCAGAGCTACAATGGAATGGTTTAGATCAAAGCATATTCATGTGTTATAATGGCCTGGTCAAAGTCCAGGTCTAAATCCAATTGAGAATCTGGTAACACTTGACAATTGCTGTTCACAGACGCTCTCCATCCAACCCAACAGAGCTTGAGCAATTTTGCAAATAAGAATGGGCAAAATGTCACTCTCTAGATGTGCAAAGCTGGTAGAGACCTCCCCAAAAGACTTGCAGCTGTAATTGCAGCGAAAGGCAATTCTACAAAGTATTGACTCTGTGTTGATCTATCACATAAAATCCCAATAAAATACATTTACATTTTTGGTTGTAACAAAATGTGGAAAATTTCAAGAGGTATGAATATTTTTTCAAGGCACTGTAGTTTCTGTTTGGTAAGTGCCTCATAGTAGTATAAGTGTTATCTCCTTGGCTGGAGACTTTGCTTAAAGAATATTTCCATACATGGCTATATTATACATAGTTACATTGATCCCGCTTAGGCCAATGTAACTATTGTGGGGGGTTAGCTCAACAGGGATCACCTTCCCTGGAAAAAGGTAGTCCAAACGGCAGTTTTCCTTAAAATCTGACTTGTAGCCAGGTTTATTTAAAAAGGTTGCATGTAGAAATCAAAATAAGCAAAACAAAAAATAAATCCTCGCCCTCCAGGTACTAACTAAACATTTCAGTTTTCCTAACTGTGTGGTGTAGGGCTTCTCCCAGACACCCACACAACATAGACAGTGCAAACCTTTTGTCTCAGTCCATAAGCAAACTTCCACACATCAGCTCTCTCAGGCTGATGGCTCCTGAGTCCCAGGCCAGAGCAAAACTTTACTCTCTTCCTGGTTATTTAAACCACCTGATGGTGGACTTCAGTGGACCACAAAATCTGGTCCGGTACCAACCCTGCCAAGGTGGCTGGTAAAACCTGGACCGGATTCCACCTTTGTCCACTCCAAATGAACGCAAGCTAGGTGACACATATCGTCCATCGATCAACTCGCCTTGCATAGCGTCACACGTATGTATTCCGATGCCCCTGGAAGCTGGAAATCACTGAAGTAGACACCACTATTTCAGTGATCACTTGCTTTCAGGGCGAACATCTGATTACTGAACACAGGAGGTTGAATGAATGCAAAACGTTCTCTGATTGGATGAGACAGAGAGGTGGAATGTTGACGTCACACTCTCCACCCTATCCAATTAGAGAATGCTTTGCATTTATTCAGAAAATGTAAAGCATTCTCTGAATGGCGTCTGTGCTGAGTGGCCAACCTTCTCTGTTCACAATGCATTGGGTCGACCACTCAGATCAGGACCTGGAAACAAGTGGATATCACTGAATTTCCAGCTTCCAAGGGCATCAGCCAGGTATGGTATATACAGTACATAGTTGCATTGGTCTAAGCTGGATCAATGTAGCTATAAATATATACTTGTATCTATTTACACCTGCCTACCTCCAGGTCCAATCCGGTCCACTAAAAAAAAAGGTGGATCAGATCGGAGGGTAGTTGGGTGTAAATGGACAGCAGAGTCCATTTACTCCTGGTCACCCATAAAATAGAGCGGGCTCTGTCTGTGTTAGCTCTGCAGAAAATGAACGGACACAGATGTGTTATCTGTTCTGCTCTGATCAGCACGAGATCTGTGAGCTGATTCCCTGCTGATCTGAACAGAATCTGCCCTATGTGAAAGGGGCCTTATAGAGTTCAACATTTTCAGAGCCATATATTTGTGCATCCTACCAAATAATGAGAAAAACAAATGAGATAAGGACATTGTGACAACAGCCAGATCTCTCAGAAGATAATCACATAGGAGTTTTAAAGTTTGCATACTTTTCCCTACATATTATGCAAATCTCTGCTGACATGACACTCCTTCCAGACTCAATAATTCCTTTGTCATAAGTCTGTTCTGCACAACCAGTTCTGAGTGTAAAACACGGAACTGGCTTTTGTAGAGCGGTGATGGAAAATGTAACATACTGCCAAGGATTGTCACTTTTTAATCCTCAGCTAGTTATGTATTTTCCATAATAGAACTGGTGCCCCGGTGACAAAGCAGAAAACCTGAAAATCTACAAATCCTGATAGCTTTTTTCTTATGTCCTCTAGACCAGTGGTAGGCAACCTTAAAGAGGTGGAGATCTACCTGAACAACATGGGAGAAGTCAAAGATCATCGAGCACATTGTTGCCTCCTCACACCTGATTTAAACCTAGGGTTGCCACCTCATCCCTTTAAATCTGAACACATATTTGTAGCACCCTGGTCCTAAACAGGGCTGCTTACCAATTTAGTTCTGCTAGGTGGTAACTAGTCTGGCTAACTGTTAGGGTGATCCACTGACTTTTGCCATAAACCTGAATTTGGTGCATCTCTCTCTTCTGTCACTAGATGGCACTGCTGCCTTTGGCATTAGAATGACAAGATCACAGTGAGTTCAGATTATGAATAGACACATTTTCTCAGCCAATAGAGTAGCTACTTTGCATGCTGGGATAGTCTATTTAAGGGGAAGGAGTCAGGTGATCAGAGTTCTTTCTACCCCAGGCTGCGGCCGGTGGGCTGCATGTGTAGCGCAGCTGAAGGTTAGGCCTGAAGCCTGAGGTCTAGCCACATGGGCTGAGACTCAGCCCGAGGGGAGTCTGATCGTTGGAGAAGTTCTGCCTGACGGGGGAATGTTGCCAGGGTTAAGGAGAAGCAGTTGCCATATGAGAAGACCACTCCTGTTACCAGAGGCAAGTGAGGATCAAGGTCAGAAATAAAGGGGACACAGTTGCCACAAAGGGACAACCACTCCTGTTATCAGAGGCCAGTGATTGGAAGTCTCAAGAAGTACCAGAGCAACCCTTTTCACTAGCCGGGGATGGTGAAGTAGTGGGAAAGCTTCAGCAAAGTCAAGTCAGGGACCCAGCAGGTAGCATGGGTGAAGCTTGAGGAGTATACAGCGAGTTAGCAGTGGAAGAGCTCAGGGGATCCAGTGGCTGCTGGAATCTTGGAAGTCTAGTGAGAGACTGGAAGCTCAGTGTGAACATCTACAGTAGGATACTGTGAGATGTGAGAGAGGATCTACAACGGGATACTGTGAGTTACGTGTGCAGATCTATATTGACTGTTGAAAGTTCAGTTGCTATAGGAGACAGCAGTTCTACAAAATACAGTTTGCTGCATTCAGCTTAAAGGCCCTCTATCTGTATTGATGTCTGCCGATTCTTATTTTTGTCCCGGAGTCTGCCGATTGCTTTGCATCTGCCTAAGGGTGTCCTGGCCCTAAACCCTCTCTCCCCCAGTTCATGTTAAGAGACAATAAATCTCTTTTTGCATTCATAAAAGTGACTGGCGCCCATTTTTTTCAACTTGCATTACACGCTTGTAACCTGCACCTTGAGGAGGAATGTCAGTCGCCCCTGATTCCGGAGGTCACCACCAGTCCTCTGGAGGTCGGGGACGTCGCTACATATTAATTACACAGGTTCTGAGGCTGATTAAGGTAGCAATTAAACTAACTTGCTGCCTTGTGTACATTAAATTCGCCTGAGAACCTGCATAATTCATAAGTGTTCGGGTTTAAAGGGATGAGATGGCAACCCTATTTAAACCTTTTGACGTACTACTGTGTCGCAATCGTGTGCATTGCATGGCAATCAAGGGTTTAAATCAGGTGGTTTACCAAATGCCCAGCATATAATAGAAGTCTATGGCTAAGCGCAGCAAACCCGCAGGTACACTGCGCTGCGCCCACATTGTGGATAAACCGCAGCGCATCAGTGTGAAAGCAGCCCTATACTATTATGTCCAGTGTATTGCTTCACATTGACCTGAAGATCTCTTCTTTCCTGCTGCTGGCACCACTCTGGAGACCACTAGCCCGGGATTAGAGGTGGAGTGCATCACTCCTCATGGGACAGGAATCATCAGCTCTTGCTCCCTACTACAGCTCCAACTTTACAAATAGTCCCTCTGCATTGCACTCTGATGCTCTTGGATGGCGATCTACCAGTCACCTGGCCACAATCTAATGGAAGATCGCAATCTATGGGTTGCTGACCCCCGCTCTAGACATTAGCGGCTAAATTCAGTAGGAACATTGCTGATAGAAGGGGGCATAGGGGCTGCTGAGAAAAGTCAGAAAGTGGTTAGGAACTAGATTAAATCTCAGGGCTTCTGCTGTGTCTGCTAATTGCTCTCCCCCCTGAGCAAACCAAAGCTCTAAATAGCAGCTTGCCTGATTTCTTGGTAAATCTTCATTGATTCCTTTCCTGCTGAAATCTGAACTGCTTGCTCCTCCCTTGAACTTACTATTGAAGCCATGCCTCTATGCTTTCTGTTTGCCACATTATTGTGCTTATGACAGCATCTTGCTACACTCGTATTTATTTACCACTACTTATGTACCAACCCTTGACTGAAGATTCACCAACCACTATTTATTGCTCACCACTTTAAACCTATATACCTTCTGCTACCAACTTTGGCTTAATCTCTATGATTCTGCTTGCTTCTATTTTGCTGCCACTACGTGTGAATCCAAATCATGCCAAATGTTCTTTATGGTTTAGGAAACATGAAACCGTCTTTGCTTTCTTTTGTAATCTACAGACCATATATACAAAGCTGTAAAGTAGCTCTGCATATAGAGTAGACCCCGTGCTGCCTCAAAAAGCACATTCGCAAGTGAGTATTTCTAAAATATACCTTGACACAAGGGTAAGGACATGGTACAAAAAGGTTAGTGCTATTTAAAAGTGCCTAGGGCAGCTGGATCTTTAAATGCAGCTCAACCTCCAATGCCTACTTTGCCACATTACCTAAGAACATATGTGTTTTTTCATTGGATTACTTACTGTAACAGCAGGTCATTCATAAAGTAATCTCCAGAAACATAAATCATTTGGTTAATTTAGGCAACAAGGCAAATATGCTTAAAGTCCGACCCAATGAAAATAAAAAATCCACCCTTGAATTAAATGTCACCAAGTGTTAATTGCTAGGGGCAGAGGATAAGGGGGAAATACTTACCTGACTCATTCTAACAAGGTCCCTCCAGCTCTGCCACCAGCCCCCTGCTGCTCCTCTGTAAACAGTCTCAGGTTGAACTCCAGCCTCCAAAACGTGCAATACAAGGTTAAAGCAAGTCTAGTTTTTTGTTTTCCTTCTAAAATAACAAACATGTTATACTTACCTGCTTTATGCAGTGGTTTTGCACAGAGTAGCCTAGATCCTCCTCTTCACGGGTCCCCGCCAGTGATCCTGGCTCCTCTCTCCTGCCGGGTGCCCCCACAGCAAGCAGCTTGCTATGGGGCCACCCAAGCAGGTGCGCCCCCAACCCGTGCCTCTGTGTGCCCATTCACACACAGAGCCGCAGCTCCGCCCTGCACCCTCCGTCTCCCAATTGGATCACTGGCTATAATTAACAGTGGGAGTCTTTGGAGAGGCAAGATTCTCATGGACATCCATGGATCGGGAGGGGGCTCAGGTAAGTATAGGGGGGGGCTGCTGCACGAGAAGGTTTTTTACTTTCATGCATTATCATGCATTGCCTTTACAACCACTTTAATATCCCTGTATTATATGTGATGATGCCAAGGCTCCACCCACAGGCTAGTGGAAGGGTGGATTTTTTATTGTTTGTCAGAAAAGCTGCCCGAGTTTTGTGTTCTTGGATACAACCAAATTCAGAAACCTCCCAAAAGTGCTTCTGAATATCAATTTAGCTTCACGACAATCCTTTGTGTCAGTGGTAAACATAGACTAAAAAGCGTGGGTCTGAGAAAACCTGGCCTGAACAGTCACAGGGCTCAGTAAGAGGTGTTCTTAGAATACCAGATACCAGAAGTTCTAAAGTGGGCCCATCACCATCTTAAATAAATGCAGTAAAAACACAGTGCACAGAAAAATCAAGTATTTTACATGCTTACTTGCAGTGTTTTTCCTACCCATAAACAATTTTCTCTTCAGTTCCTTAGCAAAACCTCCTCCTTCCTTGCATATCATAGCCCTCTTCTCTTACAGAAACAGTTAATTGATGTCTGTGCTGGCCAAGCTCCTCCACCCCCTAACCTCACTTCCCTGCTTAACTTTTCATGTAGCTGCCAAAGGAGGTGCGAAGGGTGAGTGACAGCTCTGCGTCTGCTGGGGTAGTTGAATCACATGCAAGATAGTGGTGCCCAGCAGGAGTCTCAGGACTTTTGGATGTCTACACAAGGGAAGCTCTTAAAATGCACATATAATCTTAAAATTGTTGTTAATATGAATGGTCTGGAGACAGGGTGTCTTTAAAACAGTGGGATGGACTGGTGTACTACAACTATGCCTACATGATAGCAGAACCTCTGAATTAGTAGACTTTGCTGCTGAATAAATTTCAGTGTCTTTCTTTATTGAGCACATTTTCATGTGCATTGGATTTATGATTTCTTCTTATATTTTTACAGAACATGACAGATTATGAAGTGAATAAATTCAACATTCTTTATCAACCGTAAGTCAGCTGCAGTTTATTTTGTTATGTTACAACCTGATATATGGTTATCTTTATGAATACTTATGTTTTGTAGACGTGCTGAATATATGTGTAAAGATGCCATCTGCAAATTGCCAAAGTTGGGCAGTCTGTGGCCATGGGTCCTCCTAGGAGATTTTGGCCCTGGGGGCTACCCATAATGCATACATTAGGGACGACCCCCTGTTCGTTTCACACCACAACTTTCAAACATCGAGAAAGTTTGGAACCAAATGACAAACCCCATTGAAGTCTATGGGACCCGAACAGGAAAAATCAAAAGTGCCCATTTTGAAGGCTTATTTGCAAGTAATTGGGCATACGATGGTTATGGGGGGCTGAGTGCTGTCTTGGGGGAAATGTATCGATGAAAAAAAGTTTGTAAATGAGCAGTGATTTATTGATGCTTAAAGTGAAAGCATAAAAATGAACAATTCCTCTCAATATAGTGTACATCTGTACCGTGTATAGAATCTGCTGTAGCAATAATTGCATTTATAAAGTCAAATTACATTTTCCCTGCAAGCTTCCTTTATTTTGTAAGCAATGGCTTGGGGAGCCAGTCTGTGTGATGAGGCCACAATGTAGTGCACTGGGAACAAGATTAGAGATTTTTTGGATAAATTCTAGTGTCTCTTTCACAGACTTTGGATAAAAACAACAGGTGTGGAAAAATTGGGCTTTGGGTGTCAGTGGTACCTTCACACCGTAACCCTATTAGAGATACTCTTGATGAAAGCAAGAATTGGCCTTGCTGACAAAAATTGCAATGATATGCACCTGTCAAACAGGTGCGGGAAAATTCGGTCTTTTGGTGTCGGTGGCGCCTTGACACCGTAACCCTCTAGAGGTGCTCTTGATGAAAGCAAGAATTGGCCTTGCTGTAAAAAAAATACAATTTGCTGCAGCTGTCAAACAGGTGCTGAAAAATTGTTATTTTGGGTGTCGGTGGCACCGAAACACCGTAATCCTATAGAGGTACTCTTGATGAAAGCAAAAATTGGCCTTGCTGTCAAAAATTGCAATGATATGCACCTGTCAAACAGGGGCAGAAAAATTGGAGGACCTTGGGTGTCGGTGGTGCCTTCACACCATAACCCTATACAGGTACTCTTGATGAAAGCAAGAATTGGCCTTGTTGTTAAAAAAATTGCCACCTGTCAAACAGGTGCAGAAAAATTGGTCTTCGGGTGTTAATTGTGCCCATGAAGCCTACACAAAAAACATTCTTCCACATGAAATCAACACCCACAATGCTATGCAGCCTAGAAGTCCTGCAGAGATTCTACATCCCAAAAACAATTAATCAGAGACATCGGCATTAGGGGCTTCATAGCTGCTGGTAATCCAGGACTGATTAATTTTGATAAAAGTCAGACGGCCCACGGAGTCTGTGGACACACATGTCAGTCATGATCAGTAACAAAACCTCCAGCAGCACTGAATGCCCATTCGGAAAGCATGCTGGATGCAGGGCAGCCAAGTAGTTCAATAGCATACTGGGCAAGTTCTGGCCAGTGGTCTATTTTCATGACCCAGCCAGTGGATCATCGACTGGAAAGCTCTCCATCTCTGTTTTCGCTTCTAGATAATCGTCCACCATGTGATGCAGACGCTGCCGATGGGATGTGGAAGCTGACAGTCATGGGCGGTGAGGACTAAAAAAATTGTGAAATGCATCACTTAGGAGGTCGTCTTCTCCACCCCTCCTCTCTTGACCAACAGAAGCCTCAAAACTACATTTTCCACGATATTGTAACCTACCAGAGTCGGGAAAAACATTTGATAAAATGCTTTTTAAGGTGTTCTCAAGATATTTAATCTTCTGCACTCTCTGTGGGGGCGGGATGAGTTCTGAGACTTTCCCCTTATAACGGTGGTCAAGGAGGGTTGCCAACCAGTAGTGATCCTTCTCCTTTATGCCACGTATTATTGGGTCCTTTCACAGGCTTGGAAGCATGAGGGAGCCCATGCACCGTAAATTTGCCGAGGCATGAGAAGCAGACTCGCCAGGGATACTTAGTATAACATTATCTGGAACTGCCTCCTCCCAGCCATGTACTACTCCCAAGGGTTCTGGGGATGGAAAGCCGTCACTTACTGCTTGACGTATGTCTTCCTCTGCTTCAATGCTTCCGAAACTGCCAGAATCCTCCTCCTCCACTCTCTCCTCTTGTGTGTTCTGTGGCATAGGAACGATGGTGTCTGCATAAAGTGGGCCTTGAGAGGAAAGTAAGTCCTTCACTTCCTCCCATTGCTCTGCCTCGGGTGCCCTGTCCATAATGCCATGCAGAGTCTGCTGCAGCAGGAACACAACAGGGATTGTGTCACTGAGGCATGCATTGTCACGGCTCACCATCCCTGTGGCCTCCTCAAATGGTGACAGTACAGTTCATGTATGAGCAGCCATTGGCGTGGGGAAAAAAAAACCAAGCCGGCCTGAACCTGTCGTTCTGCCAAACTCACACAGGTACTCGCAGACGGCCTTCTGCTGCATGTACAGATGCTGCAGCATTGCCAAAGTTGTGTTCCACCTGGTGGGCATGTCACAAATCAGGTAGTTTACTGGCAGATGGAATTCCTGCTGAATTTCAGCCAACCGGCCACTGGATGTGCATGACCACATGAAATGGCTACAGATTCTTCTGGCCTGTTTTAGCAGATCTTCCAACCCTGGGTACCGTTTTAGGAAACGCTGCACCAACAAATTGAGGACATATCGTATCAACTTTCCCTGTTTAGGGGCAGACAGGAGGTTTGTGCCATTATCGCACACCACCATTCCTGGCTCTAGCTGGCGTGAACCACCTCTGGGCCTGTCCCTGCAGAGCTGCAAGAATCTCTATTTGGGTGTGGTTCCTGTCCCCTAGACACACCAGCTGAACCACTGCATGGCATCTTTTAGCCTGACTCATTGAATAGCCCTTTGAACGCGTAGGGGGTACTTGAGGTTCATAGGACAATTCAGCAGAGGAGGGCATGGAGGAGGGGGTAGAGCTGACAAATCTTGTATCATCACCAGCTGTATGGAGACATGGGGGCACAACAAGCTGCAGCACTGGGCCCTGTCCTGCATCCTTCCGAGTTGCAAGTAGTGTTATCCAGTGTGCTGTGAACGAAATATATTGTCCCTGCCCATGCTTGCTGGACCATGTGTCAGTAGTAATGTGAACTTTGCAGCTGACTGCCTTGCCCAACGATGCCACAACATTGCCTTCCACGTGATGGAATGGCCTTACGTGAAAAGAAGTAGCGACTGGCAACCTGCCATTGTGGTACAGCACATTCTGCAAATTCACAGAAGGGGGTAGAATTCACCAGGCAGAAGGGCAGAAGTTGGAGAGCCAGCAGCTCTTGACAAGCTTGCATTTAGACACTAGGCATGTGGGTGGCAGGGACTGTATTTTTTTTCCGCTGCAGCAGATGGGGCAGAGAAATAAGCCGGCTATAGTCTACAGCTCGTGGTGTGCTGCTGGCAGATGTGCTGCTAGGACCTGGGACATCTATACCATCATCCCTGTCAGTGGAGGCTACTGAGAGGTCATGAGGTATAGCAGGGGCAGACTGAGGTGAGTAAGGAGGAGGAGGGACAGATTTGTGCCCCCTGTGTGTGGCTTTTAGGTGCTCTTGCCAATGGGCTGAGTGGTGGGAGGTTAAATGCCTTGTCAAGAATGGGGTACCGAAATTGCTGGTGGTTTTGCCATGTTTTATGTGCTTGAGGCAAAGTTTGCAAATAGCAACAGTGCGATCAGCTGCACATGTACTAAAAAAGGTCCAGACACCTGAGCTGTGGGAAGTGGGCCGGGAGATAACAGTTCCACAATGTGATGGAATAGGGTGGCTGCTCTCTACTCTTTCATGATGGTTGCCTTGTTGGGGTTGTGCCTCACCCTCACTTTCCTCCTCTGCACCCAAGTCACGTCCGTGACCCCATCATCATCATCTCCTCCATCCTCATTACCACTGGAGACAACTTGGCAATACACTGCGGCTGGGGCAACATGAATGCCAATTTGTGTACCAGTGTTCTCCCCTCTTTGTGGGCTCATGTTCCTGCCTTCCTTAACCTCAGAACCAATATCTGAATCAAGTATTGGCTGTGCATCGTCAAGGAGCAAGTGGCTGACGTTGTGTTCAAATAACCCCTCACTTCTTCATGGCTAATGCTGGGGCTATGGCAGGAATAGATGTGGACAAGGAGGTAGGATTAGCCACTCTGGCAGCTGCAGGGGACTGTGCTTGCTTGATGGAGAATGAGCAGGATGAGGATGGTTTAGTAAGCCAGTCCACCACCTCTTCTGCATGCGGTGGCTGGATAGCACGGGCAACATCACTAAACAGAGGAAATTATGCCCTGCCTGAAGACTGACCACGTCCAACTTTGCCTGTGGACACACACGCTGCTGGCCCCCTTACAGTGCCATGGTAACTTCTGCCTCTCCTTGTTGTCCTTAAAGACATTATTGGGAGTGAGGGGGCGGTGCTTAGTAACCAAATGTAATAAAGATGTGGAAATGTATACGTGGATGCACTTTAATCAATGGAAAGTGGTATTTGGTGCACTTTAATTTGAGCACCTACTATACAGACACACTCCACGGATACACTATAATATACTGTAATAAAAGACGCCAAAAGTGCACTTTTTTTTGCACTACGTTAAATGTGTACTAATGCAATGAAATATACAGGGTTAAACTTGCAGTAACGCATAAAACTATATAGCGTTAAACTTGCAGTAACGCACAAAAATATATGCCGTTAAACTTGCAGTAATGCACAGAACTATATGGCATTAAACTTGCAGTAACGTACACAACTATATAGCGTTAAACTTGCAGTAACGCACACAAATATATATCATTAAACTTGCAGTAACGCAATGAAATATATGGCGTTAAACTTGCAGTAACAAACACAACTATGTAGCGTTCAACTTGCAGTAACGCACAGAACTATATGGCGTTAAGCTTGCACACAGAACTATATGGCGTTAAGCTTGCAGTAACACAATGAAATATATAGTGTTAATCTTGCAGTAATGCACAGAACTATATAGTGTTAAACTTGCAGTAACACACATACCTATATGGCGTTAAGCCATGATTGGATAGAGTCATCATGACAGTGTCCAATCATGGCTCTGACAGTGCTCTGTGCCCTGATTGGGTGAAGCGTTCACTGCTTCAGCCAATCAGGGCTTTCAATGCACTGTGCAGCAGCGCAGTGTGGTCATTCAGCGGGCCGAACAAAAGGTCGAACGACCTGATAATTTGGTTATTCGGTGAAGGGGAGAACAGACAATGTTAGGCCCAAATGCTCGGGCCGAACCATTTGCCCATCCCTAGCCTGCATTATAATGCAGGGGTGTCCAGCTGTTTGACCTTCCTGGGCCACATTGGCCACATTCTTGAGTCACACATAAAATACGCTAACAATAAGGATAGCTGATGAGCAGAAAAAGTCAGGCAGATCATAAGTTAATGATCACTGATATAGATAATGTACCTATTGATTTTTTAATATTTTTATTAAAAAAGTAAAAGAAGGTAACATAAAACCAATACAATATTTGACACTGTTTTTGATAAACTAACGCATCAATATCTGCTTTGATGGATGTAGTAGCAAATCTCAATGAATCCTCAAGGTGCTCATCAAATATCGTGGTTCTAATTTTGCCCTTCACGTTCTTCATCCTTGAAAGTAGTTACTCACTAATCAGGTGCTGCCGAACTGATGACATGAACAAGGAATGATTGTGAAAAGTAGGATATTTTTATTTGCAAAGATAAAAGTCCAGAAAAGAGACACTGTAAATGTTTTCTTCAGCAGCATGTGTTCGCTAAGTGTAAATGCATTTTTACAAACAAAATCACAAAAAACAACATTTTGTGTTGGGCCGCATTCATAGTTGTCTTGTTCAGAAGGTTGGACACTCTGGGTGTAATTCTTTATTGAAAGGTGAGAAATTAAAATGTATTGGAGCTGATTTACTATACCTCCCATATCTACTCCAGCAGTGCCTTAAAATAACTCCCAATTAAAGGTAATTACAACTTCAACTCTCACAAACTGGGAGAAAATCTACACACATCAGAGCTCCATTTGCCTGGGAAGATGCCTCTCAGATCACATGTTCTAAGCACTGGATGTCAACTGGAATCGAGCTTGTGGCTTCAGAATGCCTCCATTTAATGCTTGTATGCAAGTTCATTGCCATAAAAACAACATTACCACCCCTCTCTCTAATTTTAACAGCCTTAGCCCTAGTGGACATGTATGAAATGTTTTTTTCAGGAGCAGTGGTTTTAATAATGGTTAAAGTGAAGTGAAAAAAAAAACAAAAAAAAACACAAAATATTCCTTTAACCACTTCAGCCCCAGAAGGATTTCACGCTTTAGGACCAGAGCACTTTTTGTGATTCGGCACTGCATCGCTTTAGTTGACAACTGTGTGGTCGTGCAACGTTGTACGCAAACAAAATTTGCGTCCTTTTTTACCCAAAAATAGAGCTTTCTTTTGGTGGTATCTGATCTCCTATGTGTCATTTCTGATCGCCGCTATAAATAAAAAATAAGCGTCAATTTTGCAAAATAACCAGTTTTTCTTACTTTTTGCTAAAATACAAATCCACAACAAAAATATAAAAAAAAAAC
Organism: Glandirana rugosa; assembly: GCA_018402905.1. NCBI lineage: Eukaryota > Metazoa > Chordata > Amphibia > Anura > Ranidae > Glandirana > Glandirana rugosa. The sequence continues at coordinate 2,242,203 of BLSH010433795.1, read as the reverse complement.
ATTTTATTTCATCAGTTTGGGCTGATTTTATATTCTTCTTCATATTTTTGTTTTAAAAAATCGCAATCTGCGTTTATTTATTGGTTTGCGCAAAAGTTGCCGCGTTTATGGATGATGAGAATTAATTTCTGGGCTTTTTATTTTTTTTTAATTTTTTACTAGTAATGGTGGTGATCTGCGATTTTTATCGGGACTGCGATATTGCAGCAGACATGTCCGACCATTTTGACATTTTGGGACCATTGGCATTTATACAGCGATCAGTGCTATAAAAATGCACTGATTACTGTAGAAATGCCATTGGCAGTGAAGGGGTTAACCTGGAGGGGTGCTCTAAGGGTTAACTGTGTGTCCCTAGACGTGTTCTAACTGTATGGGGGCTGGGCTGGAAGGGGGAGGGGAGTGATCACAGCTTCCATATACAGGAAGCCTGTGATCACTGCCCTTCCCCCTCTGTCAGAACGGAGATCCGTGTTTACATACACGGACCTCCGTTCTTTCACTGAGGGGGGGGCCATCGCGGGTAGCCAGCGACGATCGAGTCCACCCTACCCACTCCCTGGCCACCCGGAACACGGTTTGCGATAACGAACCACCTTGCCGCTGTCACGCTGCGGTGGGCGGTCGGCAAGTGGTTAAATGTCGTGCTTGGGGGGTCCCTGTAGTATGAATCTCTTTTATAACAGTGCTACCGCAAAATGACATTTTTAAAGGAAAAATTGTCATTTAAAATCGGTCACGGCTGGAATGTGTTGCTGGTTCCCTGCAATATAGATAAAGACCATTGAAAAAGCATTGCGTTGGGGGTCCCTCCCAGTCCATACCAGGCCCTTCGGGTCTGGTATGGATTTTAAGGGGAACTCCACACCAAATTTAAAAAAAATGGTTTTGGGTCCCCCCAAAATCCAAACCAGACCCTTATCCAAGCATGCAGCCCTGGCATGGCAGGGGGGTGGGGACGAGTGAGCGTGCCCCCTCCGAACCTTATCAGGCCACATACCCTCAACATGGGGAGGGTGCTTTGGGGTCTGGTTTGGATTTTGGGGGACCCCAACACCATTTTTTCCAAAAATTCGGCATGGGGTTCCCCTTAAAATCCATACCAGAACTGAAGGGCCTGGTATGGACTTTGCGGGGGACCCCTACCCAAAATTTGTGTTTAATTTTGGCGTGGAGTTCCTCCTAAAATCTATGCCAAACCCTTATCCGAACATGCATGCACTGTATATAGTCTACACAGTGGTGGTGTGGTTAGCACTTTCGCCTGAGAGCAAAAGGGTCACTGGTTCAAATCCCAACCACAGCACTACCTGCCTGGAGTTTGCATTCTCTCCCTGTGTCTGCATGGGATTCCTGCGGGTACTCCAGTTTCCTCCCACACTCAAAAGACATGCAGGTAGGTAAATTAAATCCTGTTTAAATTGGCCCTAGTATATGTATGAATGTGAGTTAGGGATCATAGATTGTAAGCTCCTTGAGGGTAGGGACTGATGTGAATGTACAATATATATGTAAAGTGCTGTGTAAATTTACAGTGCTATATAAGTATCTGAAATAAATAAATACACTGAATGCAGTGTATTATATATACCATACTGTACATATATATGCCACTGCCTAACCTTATGCTATCTCCGCAAATGCTTTCACTATATTCGGGCGCTGTGTAAGTGGCCTTATATAGTGTGGGCGTGGACCCACTGAGCAATGATTGGCCAAAGGCACCCTGCCTTTGGCTAATCATGGCTCTCACAGCAGAGCATGCTGTCATTGGCCAAAGCACGCAGGCTATGTGCATGCTTTGGCCAATCAGCGGGCAGCATTCCCCCACAATTTCACTGCATTATGGGCCGCTCAAATTTCACACGAGTGCCCCATAATGTTCAGGATTCTGCAACCCCCCGATGTTCGAGTCAAACATACTTTTGACTCGAACCGGGGGAGCTTCCCTATTGACCATGGAAGTACATCGCGAGACACTGTTTTAACATAAAAGTTTGGACAAAAAATGTCTCCATTTTTAAAAACATTTTTAAGTGAATGGGTATGATGTACCCAATACCCATTCACATGGGGGGGGCAGGATCTGGTGGCCCACTTGTTAATGGGGGCTTCTACATTCCAATCAGCCCCCCAACCGCAGACCCCAACAACCACGATTGTTGGGTAGAGGCCTTTGTCCCCATCAACATAGGTACAAGATGCTTTGGGGTGGGGGGGCGCAGAGATTCCCACCCCAAAGCACACACCCTCTCATGTGGCCTGGTTTGGTCCAGGAGGGGGCGGGCCCTCACTTGTCCCCCCACCCTTACCTCCAGGCTGCATACTCAGAAAGGGTCTGGATTTTGGGGGATCCCCCACCGTTTTGTAAAAAAAATTTGGAGTGGGCTTCCCCTTAAAACCCATCCCTGAGCCAAATGGCTTGGTATGGATTGGGGGGACAATACATTATAGCCGCAAGCAAGTTGAAATGACATTTGTGATCAATGTAGGGGAGGATGTGGGAGCTATATGTGGTGTGGGTGGGGTTCACTGATTTATTTGGCATCACCACACAATTGCATCCAGCCCATGTGCACACAGCACTTCCTGTTTACAGCCACATTGCACTTCCTGCTGATGTATATCTGTAAGGACTATGTAAATATAAATGAGAAGATGACTTATCAGTGCTGTTTCACATTAGTGCGATGCGGGAACCCTACGAATCCACTGTGGGTTCCCGCATCGCACCTGACTTAGACAGTTCACACTGCCATATGCAAACTGCTGGGTGTGTCAATAGAAAGCTAATGACACCCCCAAATCAGTTTGCAGGTCGCACTGCAAACTGCAAATTCGAACAGGAATTGGATTGCATGGATGTGAACACCCATGTGATCTGATTCTGCTGCATAACAAAAAAGGGTCCTGTGTGAGTTTGGTCAGAATGCGACGCAAATTCAGCCATACTATCTGTATGGCTGAATTTGCATAGCACAGATCGCCTGTGATTTGCACTGCGTTGCGAATCACATCCGATCTTGGACACCGCAGCAGTGTGAACTGGCCCTAAGGAAGGTAATCCACTTCCACAAAACCACCACCACCCAAAAACTAATTAAAAAGGTAAGTTAAAAAAGAGAACAACATGCAAAATCAATTTCATTTTATTTTGCCAGCAGAAACACAAGTATGTACATATTTACTGGCATTAAAGTATTTACAGTATATACACATTTAGCAAAACAGTTATCAATTGGGTTCGAAGGGCCCTGCTCATAGGAGCTTACAATCTAAAATTGGACTAAACCTTACCGTGGACACAGTTTTACTTTCACCGTGCATAACAGCCCACACATTTCATAAAATGACTAAACACCCACATGACATTATTAGCTGCAAAATTACAGAAAGATAATTAACAGTCATTCTATCAAAGCATTACAACATAATATTAAAAAAGGCACATATTAAAACAATAACACCCCACCACCCCCGACATTCTACAGACATATATTGGTGAGTATTTTCTCCTAAAAGAATGCATGGTAAGACAAACAATACACACCCCAATCAGACAGCATGGTCAAATCAAGCCCCTTTTGATGGTCAAAATGCACAATAATTTCAGCAAACAGCTCTAGTAAAACATTTGTCATTATCAAAATATCATTCCTTCTCCCACAAAAACCACAGCAACAAACCTGACCTCTCATCAGGCCAAACCAACACCCTCTACTGAAGTCCCTTATATAAGCTAGCACTGACACACGCCCAATAGAAGTACACGCCCACCAGTATCTTTGAATCTGTCTTTTCAAATGTATTTCACCTGAGGGGCTGCAATACCTAATACTATTTGCTGTGTTAACCCTTGGCTATGTTCATCAGATCAGTATAACTCCAGGACAAAATTCTAAGTCAGTGGTTATCAACCATGCCCTCAAGTACCCCCAACAGGTCATGTTTTCAGGTTTTCTATTATTTGGCACAAGTGATTTGATCAGTTTCACTGCCTTAGTAATTACCACAGCTGTTTCATCTGAGGGAAATCCTGAAAACATGACCTGTCGGGGCACCTTGGGAACTGGAGTTGAGAAACACAGAACCAAGCAACAGTTTTCAAACCAGATGTACCTGTGCAGTGTAAACCCTACAATTTGAAATGTCCAAGTCCCTGGCTGCAATGAGCTTCTAATTTAAAGTCCCAAAATAACTTGCTTACATTACAGACTATTTGGACAAGAGACTAATAAAATGCCAGCCTGTCTTTGGATTGTGGTGAGAAACCCAACCAGGGTTTATTATAAACTTCAACACAAGCATTAGCATATCCGGGACGTGAACCAGCAACCTTTTGGGTGCCAGATGGATTTGCTAGCCACTTAGCTAGCGAGCAGTGAGCACATGTGTTGTCCATCGCTGTGGTGTGAACCAGCCCTAAGTCCATAGCCATGCTCAGTATCACAAGTAATATACAATAGATTGTCCTAAGTATTGGGAAATGTGCCTTTACACACACATGAACTATAATGGCAGCCCAGGGTTCAGTATCGAGTTGGGCCACCATTTGCCGCTATAACAGCTTTAACTCTTCTGGGAAGGCTGTCCATAAGGTTTAGGAATGTGTCTATGGGAATGTTTGCCCATTCTTCCAGAAGTGCATTTGTGAGGTCAGGCACTGATGTTGGATGAGAAGGCCTTGCTCACAGTCTCTGCTCTAATTCAGCCAAAAGGTGTTCTATCGGGATGAGGTCAGGACTCTGTGCAGGCCAGTCAAGTTCCTCCATACCAACCTCCCTCATCCATGTCTTTATGACCTTTGCTTTGTGCACTGGTGCGCAGTCCTGTTGGAACAGGAAGGGGCCATCCCCAAACTGTTCACGTGGGTGAGAGAGTTTGGGGTGGAGGAACTTGACTGGCCTCAACCAAATAGGACACCTTTTGGCTGAATTAGAGTGGAGACTGTGAGCCAGGCCTTCATATCCAACATCAGTGCCTGACTTCACAAATGCACTTCTGGAAGAATGGCCAAATACTCCCATAGAAAAACATCCTAAACCTTATGGACAGCCTTCCCAGAAGAGTTTAAGTTGTTATAGCTGCAAAGGGTGGACCAACTCAATATTGAACCCTACGGACTAAGACTGGATGCCATTAAAGTTCATGTGCATGTAAAGGCAGGCATCCCCATTGCCTAGCTAGTATATCTGCCAAGATTTGCAATGGTGGTGGAACCCTCCTACACATAAATACTACATTTAGACATAATTTAGGTAAGGCATCCACGCCATGCTTAACAACATAGAGAGGAAAACAACATCTCTACATGAAGTGACACGCTTGGGAATCAAACTCAGGACATCAGCAATGGTAGACAGAATTGCTACCTTTTAAACCATGGGGCTACTACATGTCAAGCCCTTCTACACATAAATACACAGATAATGCATGTCTAGGAATATATAGGACTTACATCAGTTAAACTTCTAAACGTAATCTGTGATTTTTGGTGGTTCTTGCTGCGTGAGCGTAGAATAGTAATGTTATCCTCAGATTTTTGGTAATGACATTTTTATTTCTGATGTTGGTACACATATCACATTTTTGGGGCTCAAATTAGGATAATTTGGAAAGAATAAAAAAAAAAAATGGGACTCATTTTAAATTGTCATAAGCAATGGTATTGTTTGTGGTTTGTAAAGAGACCTGTGTGAGTTTGGCTAAATGTTTTGGTGACATGGACAGCAGCAAGTGAAAGTGACCGAGAAAAATAATTATTTACAAAACATGAAGAGATTTCACATTCTAGCATTCTTAAAAACAAAATAGATTATCATAATTGCAACATTGTTGCCAGGACAATTTCTTTCACAGAAAGATACCTTTCTTCTCAACATGAAATGGATTTATTTGATAAAGTAACAATTGTACCATTAGAATGAATGGCTGAAACGTGCATTTGGTAAAATAACTCTCATCGTCACTCCCAAAAAATCTGTGTAAAATAACTCTCATTTTGGTATTTACTATCTACCCAAGGAAATACTCCATGAGAGTTATTTTGAGAGTTGTTTCGTGTCTGAGCATGCTCAGTTGTGCTCAGCTGTGCTCTGCACCTAGGAGTAAAAAGACAGGGAATTTATCTCTTCTCAGACTTTTTAAGATATTTCAGTGTAGAAATCACTTTTTCACACAGTTTAAAAGCAGATTATCTTTAAACAATATACCACATATTTTAGTACAATTTAGGGGATCGGATCATGCTCCAAACATTATTTCTATTTGCACTCCTCCAGGTCTGGACTGGAGTAAGGAGTTGGCCTTTATCTGTGACCTGGGAGCAATAGTGAATTCCATTTTGGGAGTTATTTGCCACCAGTGCTATTGTGAATACCATTTTAGCATTATTTACCGCGAATCGCTGTAATTTTGCCGATATTAAGCGGCCGTGCTATAGTAAATGACCCCCATTGTGTCAAAGGTTCTCTTGTCGCTGGTGAGTCCCGAACTAACCTGTACAGAGAAAAAAAATGATGCTTTCTTTTTGTTACCTATGCTCAGCCCCAAACCAAACCGAAGTTAGATTTATCACTATAAAAATGCAATTTGATGGTACTCGGTGTCTATTGTGCTGTTTTTTCTGGAATCCTCCAGGTGCTAGCTGTATGTTGATGGCAATTTAATGCTTTGTGAAAAATCTTACTATGTAATTTCAAAAGTTAATTGTAAAGTTTGCAGCCAATAATTATAACAATAAACTGTAAAAAAAAAAAGTTTGTGATGTTTTCCATGTATGGTACCATTTATATTAAAACCAATGTTAAAGCCACTGTCTATTTTAAGTATCAGCAAACTATTGCTTTTCATGAAAGTCCAGCATCTGACTTATATTTCAGTGATGCAATATAGTTAAAGTGTCCTTATTTCTGTGTGAAATAATTTGCTCCTAAAGAGCAATGTCAGCGCATGAGGTTCCATATCAAGCACAAGAGGAAAAGGCCAGCAATAAGAGGATGTTAAAGAATGAAACCATATTATTAAAGTTCTTGACATGATTCACCGTCCTGAATCCTGTCAATTATTCAAGAATATCTAAAGCTCAAAGCTAACAACATAGACTTTTATTTTACATCATATTTTTCATCTCCTGTGGTATTTTTGACTGCAAGAATAAAACGTTTCAATTCAGGATCAAAATGATTGGAGATGTTTGATATGTGTGCTTCGTAGCACACTTTTCCAAGTTCAAAGTAAGCTTAAGCCAAGTGATTGGCCATCAGGGCCTGGTGATAGGCCCCTTATCTATAGGCCACCAGCCTACAGCCCCGTACACACTGGCTGAATGTCGGGAGACATCAGCCATTGTACGCCACCCTGTCTGACAGTGGCTGGCTGTTTGGCTGGCTTCTTCAGACAACCATGCTGGAAAACCAGCAGCCAGCATACTCGAGATCAACGCTCTCAGCCAATGGTGGAGCGCACTGATCGGAGTGTTCTGGTGGGGGGCATCCCCCTGTCAGAACACAATAGCTCAGGAGGGGAGATCACTGTACTAACATCAGAGCTGACAGTTTTTTTTCTTTCAACTAGTGTGTACCAGGCTTTACCTAGATGAGCCACCTCATTTATAAGATCAAAAATCTGTAAGATCAATAATGATCAGGAAAGTCACTCTAGCTAAATATTCTCACAGCATAATTATGATCACATTTATACCTTAAAATAGAAAACTTTTAGGGTCCTTTCATACATGCGGACCGTTTAGGTCTGCCTGTCAGTTTGTCAGGCGGACCTGAACGCTCTGTGCACTTCTATGGAGCGATGGATGTCAGCGGTGACATGTTCGCTGACATCCGATCCACTCCGCTAAATCCAGACGGATGGAAACCCTATTTTCCATCCCTATGGAGGATCAGATCGGATGAAAACGGACAGGCGGATCAGTTTTCATCCGATCCCCCATAGAGGAGAGCGGGTCTCTGACAGGTCTGTCTCTGCACAGTAAGCAGAGACGGATCTGTCATCCGCTGGCTCAGCAGGGATCAACAGCTCGATCCCTGCTGAGCTAGCGGAGGCTGTGAAAACGGACAAGCAAGTATGAAAGAGCCCTAATGGATACGAGGATCCAAATCCATGACTTAAAGGCTGGGGCAACAAATACATTGAAACCATTTAAACTGGACCTGAAAAACCTTAAAAAGTAAAGATCTGCTTTGTTATGCTTAAATATTTAGATATGTTAATTGTGCCTAAGTAGGACCCTAAAAAAATAATTTTTGTCTTTAATTTCTCCTGAAAAATTGAAGTTGCATTTCCTCTTTGTAAGAATGCCAACACACTCCTGTACCTAAAGATTCGTGGCTGTATATCTGCCGTGTTACTCTAAAGCCTGGTACACACTACAGCGGGGTTGCATGAAAAAAAACTGACAGCTCCAGTCGGGAATCGCTGTACTAACCGTGTGAGGTTAGTTCAGCGATCTCCCCCCGCTGAGCTGTTGTGTTCTGACAGGGGGCCCCCTGCCAGAACACTACGATCAGCTCTCTTTGCCATTGGCTGAGAGCACTGATCAGGAGTCGGTCGGCTGCTAGTTTTTCAGCATGCAAATCCGACAGAAGCCAGCTGGTATTTTTTGTATCAGCAAATGTCTCCCGACATTCTGCCCATGTGTACGGGTTTTAGGCATTGCTGCGTCTGAGTGGTAATCTCAGCAGATTTGGAATGAGATTTGATGATGTCACTATTATGCAGATCAGTATTCTCCTTGCTAAAAGCTCTGACATAAGGAAGTGAAACCTTGCCTCTACCAAGATGGCCACTACCACATTGAAGAAGAAGGTATGGTAAGTCAGTAATGGGGTAAAAATCAGTTGCAGGGAGACCACAGACAATACTTGTGTGACTAGTCCTTGAAACACAGCTTTAAGAGTCCAGTTCCTCTTTCAATTCATAAAGCAGGTCCAGTAATAGGTGAGCAAGAAGACAAATTATAGGCAGGATCAGAGTCAGGAACAAGCAGAGGTCAGCAACGTGCAGGCAGCAAGATACAGAGTCGACAAACAGAATCTTGGTCAGAAATCCAACCCAAGGTTGGTAACGGACAACAAACATTGACAGGCAAGGGTAAACTGAAAGCAGGTCAGGCAGAATAAGAAAGTTAGTATCCGTTTCAGGATCAGGTAAACAGTAGGATTCAATGATCCTGTGCAGAGCTCAGGTTTAAAAAGCTTGGCACCAGCATTACACTAAAATATTCATTTATACCTTGGAAAAAGTAGCAGGAGCCCATGCTGTAAAAAGAGAGGTGACAATAACATATCTAAATAGATGTAATATGTTTAGGAAATGCTTATTTAAATGCAAGTGTTTATGCTTGTAATAGGTAATAACTACAAGATTTTCCGTGATAAAAAAAATCTGAATTGCACACTGGTGGAATTAGTAGCAGTTTTAGATAATGAGTACTGTGTGTCTGAGCTGGTCATGACCCAAAGCTAGTCTCTATAACTCTAAAATTAAATAAAAACACAGGATGTAATCTGACTTTAACATTAAGTTCCAGCTGTTTGAACTAAATAGATAACTGCAAAAATAAATCATTCCTCAAATCTCTTTATATACAGTACCCTTCATAGGTAAACTGTACTCATTTAATGTGCATGCAGCTTTTAGGGAAAGTTTGTTATATTATTAATATATATACTGATCTACCCACCTCTAGACTTACTTTATGGAAAGTAGAATCATGCCTATAAACAAATTTCAGAAATCAGATGTAAAAACATGTCAATCACCTAAAACATATGACATTAATTGCCGCTATGATTGGGCTTAAAGCCCTGGTGCCCAACTTGTAGTCCGAGAGCCACATGTGGCCCTTTGGCATTAGCATTGCAATGCGGCCCTTTGACCCAGCAGTCAGCAGTGGGAGTTTTGTAATGGATCTGTAATAGCTGTAGTCATTAGCAGCTTCATGTAACATGCCCACAGTCTCTAACAGCTTGACTCCCGTCTCTAACAACTTTTTGTAAGTCTTCAGTCTTTGACAGCCTTCTGTAGCAATACATACAAAAAATATGCAGCCCTTTGATAATATCAGGGGCCGCATTTGAGGCCCCAAAAAGTTGATAACAATTAGCTTAAAGGGTAACTTTAGAGGGTATTAATAGGAGGATTTTAACAAATGTTACAGATTCCTACCTGTTTCTGCTCTAAAGAAATAGCTGTTTGTTCCATTAAGTTTTTTTTGGATACTGATTCTGAATGGGAGTGACTAATTAATTATAAGCAGCTGATGTACTTTTAGGATTCTGATGAGAAGAGTTTCATTGTCTGTATTCCTGATTAACTCTTTGGTAGTATCTCACCATAAATTACACTTTTGTTGAAGAGGATGCTTAAAATCTGACTTGTATCTTAGCGCAGAGTTCTCCACCCAAGCAGGAAATTACATTCTGTAGGCATTCTATACATCGGCAACCTGTAAGTTGCCATATTGCCTTGACTTTTACAGAAAATGACAATGCTGCAATTTGAAAGGAAAATTACCCCCTGTTCCAAATTATTATGCCAATGATATTTTTCTCATTTACCTAAATAATTGATGTAAACAACAGTCAGCATAATTCTCATGTTATCAACTATTAAGGGTACAAATTTTATTCGAACAAACTCCAAATGATAACAGTATTTTTTTTCAAAATAAAAAACTTACAATGCACTGTTCCAAATTATTACACACAGTAAGTTTCAAAACACTTTATAGGTTGTAAAGAACTGAAAATTGTCATTTGTTTTCTTTGCAGCATATTTACTGAAGTCAAAAGTAGTGTTGAGCGAACCCGGACTGTAACCGTGACCGTAGCGAACTTTCGGGTGTCCGTGGCACGGACCCGGACCCGGACATTTCAAAAATCGTTCGGGTTCGGTCCGGGGTTCTGCTATTTTACTCCACGTGTTGAGAAGCTGCGTTGTGATGAAAACTGAAGTCATTTATACGACGTTTCTTTTGTTTACTGTTAAAAGTCAAGAAATGTTGGATATTTCACAAAACTTTGAATGACACACATTATTAAACCTTGTCACGTAACATTCAAAAAATAAAACTTTTTTTTATGACAATAGTAAACCTCAAACAAGCTTATTTTAAACATGGGAATTATCAACTATTGTACTCTTAATACGACTGACAACAAATGTAGTTAATAAATCCATTTACTCTTTTTATAGTAACCGTATTATTAAACCTTGTCCCCCATTAAAAGGAAAGTTTAACGTCGTAACAGTAAAAGACAT
>BLSH010433795.1:2174193-2223049 GCA_018402905.1 Glandirana rugosa | reverse complement strand
ATTTATTTTCCCTATCCCCATTTATTTGTAGGGCACTTGCCCTAGTTTGAAGATGATTTTAGAACAGTTATATGGTTTCTACCGTTAATTAATACTTTTCAGACACAGTTTGAAGATGATCCACATTCACCTCCATTTTTGCTTTTTTTTGTTTTTATTTTTTTTTAAATATTTAAAGTTATTTCCCTGTCCCCATTTTTTTTGTAGGGCACTTGCCCTACCCTTACCCCCATTTTACTTCCTTTTGCAGCCCTCTGGGGCTTTCCAGGACTTTGCTACAGCCATTTTTGTGCCTAAAAGTTCGGGTCCCCATTGATTTCAATGGGGTTCGTTGTCCGTGCGATCGTTCGGGTTCCGTCCGGACCCGGACCCGGACTTTGTCCCGAAGTTCGGACGGACCAGCAGAACCCGAACGTCCAGGTGTTCGCTCAACTCTAGTCAAAAGCTATTTCAAACAAACTTTGAACAACATTTTAACTTTTTAAACATTTTAACAGGTTGCATTTTAACATAGGACCCCTTATTTTTTAGCAGCTTCACAAGTTTTGCATCCATTGAACTTTTGAGTTTTTGGACAGTTTCTGCTTGAATTTGTTTGCAAGATGTCAGAATTGCCTCCCAGAGCTGCTGTTTGGATGTAAACTGCCTCCCACCCCCATAGATCTTTTGCTTGAGGATGCTTCAAAGGTTCTCAATAGGAGTGAGGTCAGGGGAGGATGGAGGCCACACCATGACTTTCTCTCCTTTTATCCCCATAGCAGCCATTGATGCAGAGGTATTCTTTGCAGCATGAGATGGTGCATTGTCATGCATGAAGATGATTTTTATTACGGAAAGCATAGTTCTTCCTTCTGTACCAGGGAAGGAAGTGGTCAGTTAGGAACTCCACATACTTTGCAGAGGTCATCTTTACACCTTCGGGGACCCTTAAGGGGCCGACTAGCTCTCTTCCCATTCCGGCCCAAAACATGGCTCCATCACCACCTTGCTGATGTCACAGCCTTGTTGGAACAGGGTGGCTGTCCACCAACCATCCACTACTCCATCTATCTGGACCATCCAGGGTTGCACGGCACTCATCAGTGAACAGGACTGTTTGGAAATTAGTCTTCATGTATTTTTCTGCCCATTGCAGCCATTTCTGCTTGTGAGCATTGGTTAGTGGTGGTAGAATGGAAGGTTGCAAGACAGTCGCAAGACTCTGGAGGACTCTACACCTTGATGTCCGTGGGACTCCAAAGGCACCAGCAGCTTCAAATATCTGTTTGCTGCTATGTAATGGTGTTTTAGCAGCTGCTCTCTTGATCCGTAGCATAGATCTGGCAGAAATCTTCCTCAATGTGCCTTTTATCTGCACTAACCCATCTGTGCTCTGAATCAGCCACAAATCTCTTAATAGTGCGATGATCACGCTTAAGTTTTTGTGAAATATCGAATGTTTTCATACCTCGTCCAAGGCATTGAACTATTTCACTCTTTTCAGCAGCAGAGAGATCCTTTTTCTTCCCCATATTGCTTGAAAATGGTGCTCTGCTTAATAATGTGGAACACCCTCCTTTAGTAGTTTTTCCTTTAATTGGGCTCACCTGACAATCTAATTATCACAGGTGTCCGAGATTGTTTTCAGTGATCAAGAGAGCCCCGAGACACAATGCCATCCATGAGTTAAACTGAAAAACGAAATATTTAGGCCTCATACACACAGACGTTTCTTAAAAAATAAACAAAACGTCGGGGCTGACGTCAAAGAAAAAAATCAGCGTTTTTCGTCTTTAGTGAGCGTTAGTGAGCGTCGGCGTCAATAGGCGTTTTTTTTAAAAAATCATTCCTCTGCTATTTTTCAACCTAAAAATGTCGGCGTCAAAAAACGTCGGTTAACGCTGGTACAGTATTAGTTGGCCTTAGTAGGCGTTAGTTGGCGTTTTGCGGCGTCAACGTCAAAAAACGCCAAAACGTTACAGCCTCAGAACGCGCTGGCTGTGGGTTCTAGTTTCAGCTCACTAACGCCGACGCCATCTACAGCTCAAAAACGTTGGTGTTTTTATGGGGCCATTAACTAACATGGAGAGCTGCAAAAAACGCCAGAAAACGCCGGCATCAAAAAACGTCCGTGTGTATGAGGCCTTAATCTTTGTGACACTGAAATAGAATTTGCATAATAATTTGGAACAGGGTGTATATTTTATTAACATTAAATTACAGTATGGTTTGTGAAGCTACTGTATATGCTATATTATTATTTTTTATTGGCTATATTTTTTTCCTTAAAAGTGGAGTAACCCTTTAAGCTGGCCATGAGCTGAGACAGACAGCCACAGATCAAAGAAGTTTTGAAGGTCCCCAAATTGGATTGTTGAGCAATTGGGGCGCGGGGCCATATTTATCATTAACCCTAAATTAGGTGCATATGAATGATGTGCACTTTCATACAGAGTTCACCAATATGTCACTGTATCATTAAAATGAAAACTATGATTTGCTATTTAATGTGGAATATTGTTTGATCCATATACAAAGTGCATACATTCTATCATTCTACAACATGCAGAGGGTGAAAAGATGGCTTAATGTTACCTGAGATGCAGTGGGCAGACCAATCTAGTATTTGCAACATATTTCCTGTGGTAGTTCAATAAAAGTCCCACGTCATATTCAAATAAACCATGCAGAACTTTCATTACTATTCCCAACATGTACGACAAACTCACAAATTTGTTATTTATGACACTTTATTGCATTATCACTATGGCTGCGACTAATCCATTAAAAAATTACAGCTAAATTAATATTAAGAAAACTGGAGGTAAATAAAAAGAATGTGATATTGATATTATTTACATCCACCAACTCCCCTCCCTCACTCCCTTGCTACAACACCAGCATCTTAGCAACCAATGACATGGATCTATTTTTCTCAGCCTCCTCCAAATATCCAAAACCCTTTTTTCTTGCTGTGATCTGGCTTCCTGTTAGAGAGTAACTATGTTCATTCTTCATGGTCTACTGTATGTAGGAGCACCGCAGCCTTCTCCTGCTAAACTTGGCAATATGGACTTGTGATGTCGATGACATGACAATGTGATTTGTAGTGTGCATAAAGTAGTGTGCACAGGGCTGCTGTTAGAAATCACGGAGCCCCATACCGCCTACCTGACAGGGCCCCCTTCCCCCATCTGAAAGTGACTAAAAACATAAATGTATCAGTTCTTTTCTCTGTAGCCTCAGCTGCACAGATGAATGAATAGGAAGTGCTCCGAGGCTTCCTACTCATTCACAAACAAAATGAATGGACACAGGAGTGATTGGTACTGATCACTCACTGTGTTCATTCAGGAAAGTAAGGGGGCTAGTAAATTACATATTTACCAGCCTCCTCCCCCGCTCTGCATCTTGAAACATTCCCCTGTGGGCCTGCAGCAGCTGCCAGCTGGAGATGAGAGGAGGGAAGCTGGCAGCGCCGCGGGGGAAAGGGGCAGACAGGGGGGGGCCTGGACAGCAGATGGAAGGGGCGCATGTGCTACAACCAATCCCCCTGCAGTGCAGCCAGAGGGAGAAAGAAGAGGAGAAACTGGCAGAGCTACAGGGGGAGGCAATAAGACAGTATAGCTGGACCTCCTGCTCAACAGGTGCCCGGGACCCCCTTTTGAGCTGATGGGGCCCGGGCCCAGTACAGGAGGGCTGGCTGTACTGCCTTATCAGCAGCCCTGAGTGCGCATCACAACTAAGGTGCATTGCTCGTTCTAAATAAATGGATGTGAGGGAAAAAGGAGAGGTTTGGAAGTTCATGAAGGACATCACAATGAGGCAGAAAAACACAGCAAGAAACAATGTAATGAAAAATAGATCACAGGGCCATTAAGTAATGGATGAGTATGAACTATTTTTGGAGAATAAGGATATTCAGGGGGAGATCTACGAAAATTGGGGAGTGCAAAATCTGGTGCAGCTATGCACAAAAACCAATCAGCTTCCAGGATTTATTGTCAAAGCTTAATTGAACTAGCTGAAGTTTAAAGCTGATTGGCTGCCATTCATAGCTGACCAGAGTTTTAGCAAACCCCCCCCATAGTGCTACTTTAACAATGAAATAATCACGGTAAACAGACAGCTAAGAGGCATAAAACTTCATAAATTCTTGCTTTGAAAGCTATGCTCATTTGTTGCTAAGGAAATTGATATGCCTGTGACAGACTAGTTAATATTTGACATACAGTTTACATAAACACATTATAACATACAGATATAAGTTATAAAGAAATGTAACACACATACCGTTTTATTGTTTTTTGGCTCCTATAAATCCTGTCGGTATATATTTTGCAGTCTGGATATACTGGCAAATCACTATATAACATTTCTAAATGTTTCTCTTCTACAATCTCTTAATGAGCCAGTAAACATACATAAAAATTTTTTACTATAAAAAAGAAAATTTGAAAAGATACATATACTGTGTACCAAGAGCTCCCTTTAAATGACGTGGATAATCTCTAATTTCCACTGTTCTAAAGTTTTACTAATTTAGATGAAATAAAACTTGATATTTTTTTTAATCATTTAAAAATATTTATCAATAAACAGTTATTCTATATTTGGATATGTAATAAAAAAACATTATTTATGGGAATTGTTTGACAGTATTTTTCATCAATATCCTATTGTGCATGAGGACACATACACAAAAGTGAAAAAGTCTTTGCCTCCTTCCTGATTTTTTATTTTTTGCATATCTATCACATTTAAATGATTCAGATCATTAAATACATTTTAATATTACACAAAGAATAAATACAAAATGCAGTTTTAAAATTATGATTTCATTTATTAAGGTAAGCTGTCCAAACCTTTAATAGGTACCCCCCCTTTTGCTAAATCATGAATGAACTGTTATTAACCACATGTTTTGGAAATCTGTGTTAAATTGCATTTCCCACACCCAGGCCTGATTACTGCCAGACCTGTTGAATTAAGAAAACACGGTGCGAATTCCAGCCGGTCTGCTGCCGAGAAGGGGCGGAGCTGCCGTTGGGTGGCTCCTGTCCGTTCTCACAGCGCAGCTGCTGCGGGGGGAGGGAGGGGCCGCGAGCAGGGGGAAAGATCCCCGTTCAGTGTGGAGTGCATCTCCGTGTTAGATGCTCTCCCATTGAACACAATGGGCTGGGAATTCACACCGCATTGCACAGAAAAGGCACACGTTTTCTGTGCAATGCAGACTACGAATGCACTGCACCTATGTGAACTGGACACCTTGAAAACAATGTGTTTTCAAGTGTCCTGCGAATTGGATGTGGGTTTTAGCCGCATCCAATTCGCATAGGTGTGAACCCAACCTTAAATAGAAGCTGTATGACAAAGTGAAACACACTGAAAGACCTCAAAAAGCAACACATCATGCCGAGATCTAAAGAAATTCAAGAACAGTTTAGAAACAAAGTAATGGACAAGTATCAGTCTGAAAGGTTTACAAGGGCATTCCTAAGGCTTTGGTACTCTGGAAAACCATGGTGAGAGACATTATCCACAAATGCAGAAAATTTGGAACAGTGGTGAACCTTCCCAGGTGTGGCCGGCCTGCCAAAATGAATCCAAGAGCACAACGATGACTCATCCAGGAGGTCATAAAAGAACCTCACTTGCCTCCGTTAAAGTCAGTGTTTATGATTCATCAATAAGAAAACGACTGGACAAAAATGGCCTCCAAGGCAAAAGCCCAAGCTTACCAAAAAGAACACAAAGGCGCGTCTCACATTTGCCGAAAAAACTCTTAAGACTTTTGGACAAATATTCTGTGGACTGATGAGACAAAAGATGAATTTTTGGAAGGTGTGCATCCCGTTATATCTGGTGTAAAATTAACACAGTATTTCATAAAAAGAACATCATACCAACAGTCAAACATGGTGGTAGTGTGATGGTCTGGGGCTGCTTTGCAGCTTCAGGACCTGGACGACTTTGCCATAATTGATGGAACCATGAATTTTGCACTCTACCAGAAAATCCTGAAGTAGAATGTCTGGTCATCAGTTTGTGATCTCAAGCTCAGGTGCACTTGGGTTATGCAGCAGGTCAATCATCCAAAACACACCAGCAAATCCACCTCTGCATGGCTCAAAAACATGCTTACATACAGTCTTTCGTTTGCAAATAAACATCAGTACAGAGAACATCTATGACACTGGCTCTACAAATTAGTGTGGATTTTCCAAAGGGACAATGCAGCAGTGGCCCTTTTCTTTCAGTCTTTTTATTAGAGAGGCTCCATAGAGCCTGAACAGGGCAGGTGGAAAGGTGGGGTTGAGATTGCTTGTGCTCTCAACTGAACTGTGAGGCTGGGTTCACACCATTGCGAATTGGATGCGGTTTATACCGCATCCAATTTGCAGAACATTTGAAAATATATTCTTTTTAATGGGTCTGGTTCACATATGTGTGTTGCATCCGCACTCCGCATTGCACAAAAAATGTGTGCGTTTTCTGTGCAGTGCAGTGCGAATTGCAGGCGCATTAACTTCAATGGGAACACATCTGATTCGCAGATGTGTTCTGTTGTGAACCAGATTTCTCTCCCTCTCCTCACTAGACCACCCCCCTCTCCCAGGTCAGCTGATCCTCAACTAAAATGAAGAGGAACCGCTGAACGAAGCAATTTTCTCTTCGCACAGAGAATTGAGTTTCAATTCGCACCACACATGAGAACCGTGTGAACCGAGCCTCAAGGGATCAAATGGCTGGTGTCATAACTGATCACATGTCAGCATTATTGCAGCTACAGATCAAACAGAGGCTAAGATGACAGTTGTGAAAGATGAGAGGGTTTAGTTCCACTTTAAATAAAGTATAATTACAAACTTTACAAATAAACAAAAATTCATTAAACATTTATGTGCATTTATATTAATTTGACCACTTGCCCTCCAGGAAATTTACCCCCTTCATGACCAGGCCAATTTTTACAATACGGCACTGCGCTACTTTAACTGACAATTTCGCGCTCGTGCGACGCTGTACCAAAATAAAATTTATGTCCTTTTTTCCCACAAATTAAGCTTTTTTTGTGGTATTTGATCACCTCCGGGGTTTTTATTTTTTGCATTATAAACAAAAAAAGACCAACAGTTTTGAAAACGAAAAAACAATATTTTCACTTTCTGCTATAAAACATATGCAATAAAAAAAATTTAAAAAAATCAAATTTCTTCATCAATTTAGGCCAATATGTATTCTGCTACATATTTTTGGTAAAAAGAAATCCCAATAAGTGTATATTGATTGGTTTGCGCAAAGGTTAGAGTGTCTACAAACTATGTGATTTTTTATTTTTTTTTACTAGTAATGGCAGTGATCAGTAAATTATAGCGGGACTGCGATATTGTGGCGGAGGGTCGGACACTTTTGACAATTTTTGGGGACCAGTGACACTAATACAGTGATCAGTGCTAAAAAAATATGCACTCACTGTACTAATGACACTGGCTGGGAAGGGGTTAACATCAGGGGCGATCAAAGGGTTAACTGTGTGCCTAGCCTGTGTTTCTGTGTACTATGGGCGGCACTTTCAACAGGGGGAGACATGGATCCTTGTCCCTGCTTTGCAGGGACAAGGATCCATGCCTTCTGTACTGACAGAATGTCGATCTGCCTTGTTTACATTGGCAGACCACCTTTTTTCTTCAGTACCAAAGGATCGGCAGGTGCCGGTGAACATCGAGACTTGCATTTGGCTTCAGTGGGTGACTTTTAAAGGCTAAGCACACCTTGACTTCTTCAATATCAGCATGTTTATTTTGTTTCAATAAAATTCTACGAAAAAATTAGTTTACCTTTGTGTATCTAAGTTCTTAAAATGGTTATGCTGTCCTGGCATTTTTATTTGATATGTATTATATTAGAAAGCAAAGGGAAACTTTTTTTCATTTTTTTTTCCAAATGTTTGGGCTTGCATGATGGAGTGGTTGTCAGTCAAACTATCACAGCACTGAAAAATTACCTGGAAAAGAAGGGGGTGTAAAATGCTGGAGTACAAGGGGAAGCCAATAAGTTCCTATCCTCACCAATATCCAGATGTGCTAGGGATCTCAAATATAGCCCACTGGTTCTTCCTTCTCTACATATCCACCTACTATGGTTACACACTTCTCACATCTGTGGAACAGACCTATAATACCAACTGCAAAATACTCCAAAGTATGCCGATTTGGAGGAAAACCAGTTATCAACTTCAGTAATGACTCCCTCATCATTGTGGAAACGTCTTCCCCCGCAATTGTTTTTTCAGATTTGGAAACAGGAAGAAGTCCGAAGGTGCCAGGTCAGGCGAGTAAGGTGGATGGGGCAGAGATTCATAGCCACAATCTTGAACAAAATCGACAGTTGGTACAGGTCCAAACTGCTTTTTGTACATTCCACTCGTTCCTGTTTTGGGAAAGGTGTCAGTAACCTGGGGACCCAATGTGCAGCCACTTTGCTCATATGTAAGATGTTATGTAACATGTTGTAAACTGACCCCTTACTAATGTTCACCTCCCTAGCTAAGAAATGAACACGTCTGTCTTCAAGCACTAGCTGCTCAACTTTCGCCACCACACTTGGTTCTGTGGCAGTTGACGGACAACCTTCCTTTGGGTCATCCTGATTACTCGTGCGACCACACTTGTCTCTTCCATCGTTTGACAGTTTCATATTATGAACAATCCTCTCCATACATAGCTGATATATCTTCATGGATTATTTGGGCAGACTTCCCTTGAAGATGGAGGAACCTAATCACGGCTCGGTACTCAACTTTTTCCGGCATGACACCTACTCCATTTCTCTTGGCTCTAATAATTCACCATGACCTACAAAAAAAAAGGCATATCCACCTATAAACCTGCAACATTTTAAATCCCTAGCACATCTAGATCATGGTGAGGGTAAGAACTTATTGGCCTACCCTTGTAGAGTTGGTTAAGAGAGAAATTGATAAAAGTTTGCTAAAGCAGCTCAATTATATTGCAGTGCTATGAAAATGAGTAACTTTCCACTTTTTCCCTACATTTAATCTTCAAAAGTAAATACTTACAGGTGTACAACTCCTTTAAGAGTAACCGTTCAAAGAACATTTAAAAAATTACTTATCTTGAACTAATAAGTTAATAATTATCTTTCTCTTACTAATGAGGAACTATCATGTACAAACTTGAAAATGCACAACCAGCATGCAACATAAACTGAATAATCACATGGTATAGAAAAATTCCCATATCTAAGGTTATAGCATTTTTGAAACATAGAAACATTATCTTGGCTTTATAAATTGTACACAGTAGTGATCATTTTATTGCACCCAGTAAAATCTGTACCACAGATTGAAAGGATTGATGATAGCTGCACTTGTATGCTGTGGTCAGAATTAACATTAGCTTCTTTAATAATTAACATAAAAAAATGAGGAAGTTTGAGGCAAGCCTAGTCACAGATCATAGAAGTTTATCAGTAGCATTACCTGCCTTGTCACTTGTTTATGGACAAGCAAGGTGCATAGTGCAACCGGAGAACAGGGGGATTACAGAAAGCCTTTCCCTGCAGGGCCACGACTCAAATACTCGGTGAAGAGCGACAATGTATACAGGGCAAAGTAAAAGTCCGATTAAAGTGAAACCTCCATGGTATGTCAATATTTTTACTTTATTTCATGTAAAATTGTACAATGTGTTTATTTTATATCTCTTAATGGCGCATACATGGATTGTAGATGGGCAGAACGGGGTTTGTATCCATGTAGACAAACTGAAACAATTTTTTTTCATTTACTTGAATAGTGTAAAGAAGGGTTAGGATCTCTCTCAGGTTTTAGTTACTTATAAAAAAAGAGTATGGTCAGGGGCAGCACTGGATCAGAGGTTCTTCTTAGGTCCCGGAAAAGTGAAGAACTCGAGGTTTAGTAGTGTCAGTGTAGTAGTTAGACTGCTACCAAACCAGTGCTTCCCTCTACCCTCTGAAAACTTGGGGTCAATAGGCGCACAGACAGCAATAAAACTTGAGAGAGGTCCTATTTTTTTCCAGTGATTTTATCATTGTTTGTAACTTTCTTGGAGAGATTTCCAGTCACTTCCTGTCCAAGAGACGACAAGACAGGAAGTGAACACAGACAGCAAAAACATCTTGACAGAGGTTCTGACTATTTTTAATTTTATCCAACTAAAAAAAGTTACAGTGTATGTATAGCCACAACTTTTTTTTCATTTCAGAACCCCTGCCAGGATATTTCTTTCTTTACCTTTAGGGAAATTTCACTTCCACCTCACTTTATATCCCAATGATGCAATAGAAGGTTAAAGTGGAAGAAAAGGCTAACCAGAAGTATTCTTAAAAACTTCCCTCCCTTGCCCTTGCTGGAAGTTAATAAAACTTTATATTTGAAAAAAAAACTTCCCTCCCATGCTATTCCGATTAACCTGAATAAAAAAATCTGTGTACTTAACTTATCATTAATCCCATCCTGTCATGTGATCCTGTAGCTCCAGCTCCCATGGGTCAGTGAGTGGCTGCTGCAAGGGAGTAGAGGGAGTGCCGACAACTGATGGGCCATTGGAGCTGGTGGTGATGGCTCTGGGAATACACAACCATTGCCAAGTGCTCTCAGGCACAAGTTAGCCAGAGCTGCTCAATCATGTAAACATGAGAACATAAAATCATATGAACAGAGAAAATAAAAGCTAAATATGCAGATCTTTTTTATAGAGGGTACACGGCAGAAGCGGCTGGTGTTTTTTTTGGGGGTGGCAAACAAACAACCCCCCGCAGTTACCCCAATGGTTGCGGGTGGGTTGCAGACTTTGGTGGGTTGTGGGCTCCAGTGGGCAGCAGCGGGCTTCAGCGGGCATCGGTGTGTTGTGGGCTCCGGTGTCTTCTGTGTGGCTCCTCCCTTCTTCTCCTAGGTGTCCAATAAGATCGCCTGTCATTTCAGCCATTCGGGAGACCAGTCTCAGACCGGCTTCCTGATTGGCCAGTAGGAGGATCAGGGTGGCGATAGCGAATATTCATTTGTTATCTCACACAACTGGGAGGGATCGGGCGCAGTGCTCTGTGCCCTGAGCCCACCCTTTTTTGAAGCCTATCAGAGCCTCTGGCTCTAATCACGTGCATTCAAAAATCCACTCCCCTCCCAATTGGAATCCATAGTCCGGTGCCCTGATATGTAGATCAGGTGGCCAGATGCATGGATAGGGGGGCGGCGCTCCTGTGCCCCTAATTCATGGGCCACCACTGGTAGGTGGGATAGGTAGGAGGTGGGGGAGGGATTTTTTTTAGGAATAGTTATAGTTGGCTTTATCTCCATACACTATAAAGAAAATCTCTATTACAGATGTCCCTAATGGAATATTTCCCCTTACCTTTTACACTATGGACATCTCTATAAGTTTGGATTTTCCATTACTTTTTATCTTGATGACAATGGTCACAAGTAGAGGCATGAATCTCACTAGTGGGAGGTTCCACATCTTCCCAAGATCAACTCTTAGCAAAAAATAAGTTTTCCCATGCAGTGGGGCTGTGCCCGCAATGCATAGGTTAACTACTTGTTTTTTTCTATGGGAGAAGAGAAAGAGATTTCCTTAAACCTCCAATCCTCCCAGCACAGCACCCTTGCACTTCAGCAGTCTTGAGTTGTGGATTGTTCCTGATATCTTCAAGCCCAGATCAGGCTCCATAGACCACCGCTTGAGCGCCATTTTCTGGTGGAACGAAGGATTGGGTGAATATAGGCTTTCTTCTCATCCCTGCTCCCTGCAATGTGGGCACAACCCCAATGCATGGGAAACCCTTTTTTGCCCGGAGTTGGGCTTTAAAATAAAGGTTTGATGGAAATATATACTTTAATATCTTTATTATTCATTTATTATTATCAGTTTATTATCTTAAATACAAGAGTGCTCATCTGTTCACAGGACATCCTAAAACCAGTTGTTTACAAAGCTAGAAAAAAGTTGAAGCTGAAGTTGGGCTTTAACATCACATTACTTCCCATTAAAAATCTTTTCTAAGTTCCCTATTGTAACTGTCAACACTGCTTGATACCCTTTTAGCAAAAAAATATTGAGAATTAATTCTTCAAAAATAACCTGCCTTGGTGGTGCATTAACCTGATTATAGGCAGGTTAATAGACAGAAGGCCAATTTCCAAGTCTTGTTTGATATGCGAGCGCGCTCTCATTTCACATTCACTTTATTTATTTGGCAACAATTATGTTGTCATTCTGCGATCAAACACCTTTTGCTCATGAAAGCTAGTGAAAGGGCAGAAACGCATTTGGAAAATTAAACATAAGACGATTCTCCTGCAAGCTGTAATTTAAACCAATTACTCTGCCCCTTCATCTTCACATCACATGCAGATGAGGTCATGGGATTAAACTGGGAGATATCATTCAGTTTAACAATGTTTCTTTTTTTTTTAACAGTTTGCATAAGGCTACCAGTTATGGCTTAAAGTAGGAGCAGGCAAGCTGCAGACTTTCAGCTGTGCATCTTCTAGGTGCAGCGTATGCATAGATGTCTACATACACAGCATAGGCCTGGCCGGACATCAGTGAATTAACTGCATAAACTCTACACACTGCTCTTTCAATAAATGATCTGTAAACTATAACATTATATATATATATATATATATATACACTCACCGGCCACTTTATTAGGTACACCTTGCCACTACCGGGTTGGACCCCCTTTTGCCTTCAGAACTGCCTTTCTTTGTGGCATTAATTTCAAGGTGTTGGAAACATTCCTCAGAGATTTTGGTCCATATTGCATCACGCAGTTGCTGCAGATTTGTCGGCTGCACATCCATAATGCGAATCTCTCCTTCCACCACATCCCAAAGGTGGTCTATTGGAGGAGATGTGGTGACTGTGGAGGCCATTGGAGTGCAGTGACCTCATTGTCCAGTGGTGAGATGATTGAAGCTTTGTGACATGGTGCATTATCCTGCTGGAAGGAGCCATCAGAAGATGGGGACGCTGTAGTCATAAAGGGATGGACATGGTCAGCAACAATACTCGGGTAGGCCGTGGAATTTCAACGATGCTCAATTGGTACTAAGGTACTAGTACAAGGCAGGATAGATCCATCCTTTCATGTTGTTTACACCAAATTCTGACCCTACCATCTGAATGTCACAGCTGAAATCGAGACTCATCAGACCAGGCAACGTTTTTCCAATCTTCTGTTGTCCAACTTTGATGATCCTGTGCGAATTGTAGCCTCAGTTTCCTGTTCTTAGTTGACAGGATTGGCACCCGATGTGGTCATTTGCTGCTGTAGCCCATCTGCTTCAAGGTTTGATGTGTTGTGCGTTCAGAGATGGTATTCTGCATTCCTTGGTTGTAACAAGTGGTTATTTGCGTTACTGTTCCCTCTCTATCATCTCGAACCAGTCTGCCCATTCTCCTATGACATCAACAAGGCATTTTCATCCACACAACTGCTGCTCACTGGATATTTTTTCTTTTTCGGACCATTCCCTAGAGATGGTTGTGTGTAGATCAGCAGTTTTTGAAATATTCAGACCAGCCTGTCTGGCACCAACAACCATGCCACATTCAAAGTCACCTAAATCCCCTTTCTTCCCCATTGTGATCCTCGGTTTAAACTTCAGCAAGTCGTCTTCACCACGCCTAGATGCCTTAATGCATTGAGTTGCTGCCATGTGATTGGCTGGTTAGCAATGTTTTACCAAGCAATTGAACAGGTGTACCTAATAAAGTGGCCAGTGAACCAATCTTGTACTGCCATCTATAGTGACATAGTGCAACACTTCCAAACAAATACGTGCAGAAATCACTGTGCCGTACTCCCCTCCTGTGTTCCTGCACTCACCGACAACTGTGGACTCTTACATCTACTATAACCACGTAATGCGGATCACTGTTTATAAATGGTGGCTGTCCGGTTATAATGGCCGATCCGGCTCGGGAGCCTCTCGGTCGTTATCTCAGGGAGTGGGAGGGGCCATCCCTCCCTCCCACCATCGTCCGCCGCTCTTCTCCAGCCTCCCGTTGCACCGGGAGACCGGAGCTCCGATCCGACGCATCCGGCGGCTGTGTGAAGTCCCTGTGTAAGCCGGAATCGGCTTCGATCGGGACTCCTTTATACATTTCCAGAAGCAACGTTACAATGTCACTTCCGGTTTACTCGGCGGCTAACGACGCCGGTTTTAAAAAAATGACAGTATTCAGAATTGCCGTTTATGGTGATCTGAATACTGTGTAGTGCAAAGGAGGGATGGGGGGTCTTTTAGACCCCCCATCCCTCCATAAAGAGTACCTGTCACCATATATTACTATCACAAGGGATGTTTACATTCCTTGTGATAGCAATAAAAGTGATCAGATTTTTTTTTTTAAAGGAACAGTGTTAAATAAAATAAAATATTATATTTAATTACAGTAAAATTAATTTTTTTCTTTTAAAGCTCCACCAATCCCGTGAGCCCGTACATCAAAGAAAACGCATACGTAAGTCGCGCCCACATATGAAAATGGTGTTCAAACCACACATGTGAGGTATCGCCGGGATCGCCAGAGTGTGAGCAGTAATTCTAGTAAAAGACCTCCTCTGCACCTCTAACCTGGTAACCAATAAAAAATTTTAAAGCGTCGCCTATGGATATTTTTAAGTACCGGAGTTTGTCGCCATTCCGCAAGTGTGCGCAATTTTCAACCGTAACATGTATGGTATTTACATGGCGTAACACAATATACGAAAAAATTGGGCTAACTTTACTGTTAACTCAAAAAAGTGAATTTTTTCCAAAAAAAATCGTGCTTCAAAGACCGCTGCGCAAATATCGTGTGACAAAAAGTATTGCAACGATCACCATCTTATTGCCTAGGGTGTTTGAAAAAAATATATATCATGTTTGGGGGTTCTAAGTAATTTTATAGCAAAAAAAACTGAATTTAAACTTGTAAACAACAAGTGTAAAAAAGGGCTCCGGGGCTTAAGTGGATAAAGAGTCTTTACGTGTATGTATGATAGATCTCTCAGACTTTGCTGGGACTTGTATTCCTCCAACCTCGTTGGGTCTTGTATTCCTCCAGGTCACCTATTCCTCCACTATGTTGACCAATGTCAGGAAGCTGATGTACTCATGCATGTAAAAGAATGGCAAGAGGGGCACAACATAGCATAATTCAGTTTTATTAACAACTTCAGCCCCGGAAGGATTGCCCCCTTAATGACCAGAGCAATTTTTGCGATACGGCACTGCGTCACTTTAACTCACAATTGTGCGGTCGTGCGCCGTTGTACCCAAACAAAATTGATGTCCTTTTTTTCCCACAAAAAGAGCTTTCTTTTCATGGTATTTGATCACCTCGACAATTTTGAAAAAAAATGTTTGCTATAATACATATCCAAAAAAATATATAAATAAACACATTTCTTCCTCAGTTTAGGCCGATATATATTCTTCTCCATATTTTTGGTATAAAAAAACGCAATAGGCGTATATTGATTGGGTTGCGCAAAAGTTACGGTGTCTACAAACTATGGAAATAGATTTATGGAATTTTTTATTATTTTTATTTTTTTTACTAGTAATGGTGGTAATCTGCGATTTGTATAGGGACTGCAACATTGCAGTGGATAGATTGGACACTTTTGACACTTTTTTGGGACCAATGACATTTATACAGCCATCAGAGCTAAAAATAGCCACTGACTACTGTATAAATGTCACTGGCAGGGAAGGGGTTAAACTGTAGGGGGCGATCAAGGGGTTAACTGTGTTCCCTCAGCGTGTTCTAACTGTGGGGGGGATGGGCTGGCAGGGACATGACAGATCTAACTGTTCCCAATCACTGGGAACAGTAGATCAGTGTCATGTCCCCTGACAAAACGGAGATCTGCCTTGTTTACATTGGCAGATCCCCATTCTGCCTCTGTAGAAGATGATCGTGGGTCGCCGGCGGACATCAAGTCCGGGACCCGCAGGCACTCTCCCGCAGCACGCAGCGGGCGTGCACGCACGCCCATAATATCTTGTGCATGGACCGCCGTACAGCTATGGTGATTCGTGCACGAGAGCTGACCTGCCGCTGTATAATGACGGCAGCTGGTCAGTAAGTGGTTAAAGTAACAAAAATGTTGGTTGCACTTTCATAGAAACTGCATAGAAAAGCACATAGACTACTGACACAAAAGTCGGACATCTGTGTGCGTGTCACTGGCCAGATGTGACATCAGTAACCAGTCTCCTCCTAACGTGTCTTGCCCCTCCCACAGGGAGTCTTTAGACGGCATTATTTTGGACATTATGAATTTTATAGTTTGTATCTATTGAAAGGGCAGGGCTTACAGTTGATGCAGTTTGTTCACTGATCTAAAGGGTGTTTACTCAAATTTAGCAGAGACCTTATTTTTTTGAAGGTTTATCACAAAATATACTGTACATAATTTGGTTTTTCACACTAAGACTATCCCTCGTTCCCATCTCAAATAGTTGGGAGGTATTTATTACATAATGACTTTATTTGAGGCCTGTTTAGACTATCACAGAGGAGCCTTTAGGTGTTCTTTTAAGCAGAACTAAACTGTATCAGAACACCAAAAAGATTAGTTTATTCGATTTTAATATTCAAAGCAAACTCAACCATTCATTCATGTCTCCCTGTTTTATTTTATTGAGAAATCACTTTGAAAAGCACCCCTAGAATTTCTGGCCACAGCCATCTTGAGTAAGGGCAGATGATTCATGTAGCATTTACTTCCTGGATTCCATCTGCCTTTAGTTCAGGCATCGTCACATGGAATGAGTTTGCGCTATCTAAAACACATGTGTCATAATCGATCAGCGGCGTGCACCATTTGTTGATCACCAAATGAAGTCCAATACAAAAGTCCTTGTGCCGCGCTAAAATTTTCAGTGATTAAACAAACAAAAAACAATCCACACATAGGAGACATGAACGTCTCCTATGCTACAAGCAGGCACGTTCATGTCTCCTATGTGTGGATTGTTTTTTGTGATGACACTATATGCTGTGAAACCCTTTGGAAGCTTGTAAGTGCAATTCCTTTTAATCATTAAACTTTCTTATACGGGCTTCACTATCTGTGCTCCCTCTGTTATCTTTTATCCGTTGGGACAATTGTTCGGTGAACCTTGGTTGTGAGAACGATCGCTGCAGGGTGGCTGTCATTTTTCATATACCTGGAGAGTGTTCCTGACCTTTGGACAATGTGACTAAACAGGCTCATGATTCCCTGCTATCTGGTAAGAAGATTGAGAGAGCATGGGGTGTAGTGTGTCATTCCATCGTCACAAACTAACTGGTGTCGATCTTTCCTATCATAGAAACCTATGTTTGTTTAGTTCAGGCATGCAGGAAAGGGGATGAACTTAGCTGAGAAATCCCCTCCTCCCCTTCTGAAGACTCCTGGGATGTATGACATCATTTGCCTAGACCTGGAAACCAGGAAGTAACAGAAGAAATGTAAAAAAAAAAAGTTTAAAACAAGTAAATATGCTTTACTTTCCTATCTATTTACTAATGCTAGCAGTGTAAGGAATAACAATAGCCAATGTTGATTGAGAGAGTGAAGCTCCACTTTAAATCCCATGGCTGTGCAAGGCTAGCACAGCAAAACAATAGAGGCATCTATATTTCCATTGATGAGAACAATTGAGATACAGTTTGCTACAGGTCCTATTTAACTTTGAAAACCATGCTCCTGGATCTGTTGAAAGGAGGATTTGACTAGTTGTGCCTTCTGTGTGGTGTGTGTTGGACAAACAGCTTGTGTATATTCTCAAATTTAAGTGACTTCAGCTCCATTCTAGTAATAGAAGACAGTGAAACGCGTTGGTTCAGTCCTGTCCCATTCCTACTGTGGAAACAGACCCCTCATGAAGCCTTATATGTCTATATTAGTATTTCTATTAAATATTCTGTTTGTACATAATAGTAGTAAAAGAATGTTGATAAGGGGGGGGGCTTAAATGGAGGAGAGGTACTAATGGTTACTCTGAACACAGTGTTTTCTGAATGTTTTTAGATGAGTATTTTATAAAGGTATTTTAATGGTAATTTGAAATAGATTGAAATTTAAAAGGATGTAGGCCTTGTGTACTATATGCTGCCTTAAAAATTTGCATTCGCAGTCTCTGTGCATTTTGACAATATTTTTTGGATGTGGCACCTCCCCATCATTAGAAACTTATCATAAGAATGGAAAGCCCAGCACTGTCAGCCATCTTGTTGGTTCATTTTGACGTCAAATTTAGATTTCGTTTTAGTTAGTCTTTTGACTAAAATGCCATTTTAGTTTTAGTCGTATTTTAGTTATCTGATTTGTTTTAGTTTTAGTCGTATTTTAGTCGACTAAAATCTCCAGTACATTTTAGATTACTAAAATTGAATGGGTTTAGTTACATTTTAATGCATTACTTAAGCATGGCTTTAGAATTGCAAACTCATTATATACTCCTGGAGTAAAAATCTAATAACATGGTATTATTTATGGTATTAAGATGTGAACATGCACTGTAGACACAGATTTAAGCCTCGTACACATGATCCAATTTTCGAACGACAGAACGTCAGGTTTTTGTTGGATGCTTGTCTCGTGTCGAAAGTGAAGAGCGTACTAACAATACGAAAATTTCCGTACATCCAAATTCAACATCAGACGTAATGTGTTGAATAGTTTTGTAGGTATTTTTTCATTTCTGAGCATGCGTAGCCGTGATCGTACAAATTTTTTTCGTACGAAAACCGTACTAATGATACAAAAATCGGACGTTGAGTTACCAGACGTACAAAAAAATTCTAGTCTGCACAACTAGCTTTTGTCTTACAAAAAATCTAAATCAGCTGTCAAAAGGAGCATACTAACAGTAAGAATTTCGGACAATCAGCCATCGAACGAAAATTCCAGTCCGAAATTTGCATTGTGTGTACAAGCCATTGGCTATTGCGATATACTGTAGAATGTATTTATAAATAAAACCAAGTATTTATTTTTGGCAGGCAGAAGTACAACTTGAAAATATAAAAAACCCAAAAAACTGTAAACTCTATTGACTGTAATGCCATTGCACATATTACCTGAATATATTACCAACATTAAATATCATGAAAAAAAAAGAAAAGCCTTTTTCTTGTTTTTCTTTTCTTTTAGCAGCTTAGTAGATGCTCCCTACTTATTCTTACCTGGTAGTGCAGTGTTAATTTTGATGTCAAGTTTAAATTTATATTTAGTCATAGTCTTTTGACTAAAATGCCATTTTAGTTTTAGTCGTATTTTAGCCATCTCAATTTTTTTTCGTTTTAGTCGTATTTTAGTTGACTGAAATAGTATTAATTTAGCCGACAAAAATATTTTAGTCAACGAAATTGACACTATTGGCTTCTTCTGTTTTATGTACTAATTAAGACAAGACTAAATGTAATTTGACAAATGGTGGACAGCACAGTGGTTTGGTAGTTAGCACTTCTGCCTTGCATCAGTGGGATCCTCAATTGGAATCCAAGCCAGGATGCTATATGCATGGAGTTCGTATTCTCTATCTTTGTGGACTTTCTGCAGGTAGTCCAATTTCTTCCTAGACTCCAAAGAGACCCTTAGTTAGTATTTAAAGTGCTGCATAAAATGTTGCTGTTATATACTGTAAATGCCTATAGTAAATATATCCTGCTTTTCAACAACATAGGTTTATCTTTCAATCTTTTTATTGAATCTGAGAAAAAAATATCAAATCACAGAAACTCTTACAGTGAATACATAAGTGTGAGATAACATTTGAACATGAAATATAAGGTCATCATCTGGATCTATAAATGGTATTACAATAATATCCATTATAATCATAAGTAGCTTCTTATCCAAAATGACAAGATTCAACAAATATATATTTCTAGCATGAATAGGAGCACATTGAGAGATGACAAAAACATCTCAAAGGTATTTTCATCAGGCCCGCCACTATTGTATAAAAAAGAGAACCATTAAAGTTCCGGTGTGTCACATTCAACTAATGAAGCAGCAGCGATCATGACGTAGAGGGGCGTCAAAAATGAGGGGCGAGTCTCTAAACATTTTCCAACATCAATTGCAGCTTGTAAGCCGCATATGATAAAGGAGGCCATTTATTATGGTCACCGAATCAGAAGTAAGGAGAAGAGAAAAAGAATTTATAGAGAAATTATTGAAATAAGAAAGAAGAAAAGAGAGCGAGAAAAGAAAAAGGAAGAGAGGAGGATCAGCCGAAGATATGTTA
This sequence comes from Glandirana rugosa, assembly GCA_018402905.1. Lineage (NCBI taxonomy): Eukaryota > Metazoa > Chordata > Amphibia > Anura > Ranidae > Glandirana > Glandirana rugosa. Next base: position 2,202,783 of record BLSH010433795.1, on the reverse strand, counting down.
ATCTATCGATATGTATTGAATCCAAAGGTCCTAAGTGGCATTGAACTTCTCAATAGAGTTGTGGAGAATACAGGTAAGTCTATCACTAACCATGATCCAGGAACAATCACTTGGGGGGCGGTGACCGGAAGCCGGATGCTGCTGTGAGTAGGCAGGTGTGGCCTGTGCAGCCTGTGCTCCACGCTCTGAGATCCTGAGGGAAGAGCTGATCCCGCTCGATCCGTGACCAGGGAGGAATGTAATGGTGTACGGGGTGAGGCGGATGGACAGATGCTCTGTACCACCGCCCGTTCCCCTCCTCTAAACAGTAGAGCCTGCCTGCGGGACCTGAGACATCCCCGCGAATAGAGACACCGCGGAGATCCCCCAGAGCGGGAAGGAGACGAACGCGACCGCCGGAGAGACCAGGTCCTGGAACCGGGAGGCGTGCGGCCACAGGACTCCTGCAGCTGGAGGTGGAGGAGGTCACTGGACGATCCTGAGGGGGTGCAAAGGAGGGAGGTGAGTGTGCGGATACCAGCTCCCTTCCTTCCCCCCAAAAAAAGAGAGAAACCAGGAGGTCAGTGAAACGTCTCAGTATAAACTTGGACTGTAAACTTTGAATTGTGGTGAACACTCCCAGCTTTAACAGCCTTTGTTTTAACTGGAATATGTGAGATTAACCCTTTAGTGGATATAGTGTTCGAGTGCTAAGTTCAATCATTGGTGGATACTTGCTCCTGGCACTACTTTTCCTCTTCCTTTGCAATATATATGCGACACAAGAGGGGCTGGTACCACTACACCCATTATATCCATTATATCCACCATATATATCCACCATATCTATATTTGGATAAATAGCTTGGCTCTTGTCCCCTATTTTGGAGAAGAGAGACTTTTCCTGCGATACCCCTATTGAAGGGGTGGATTCCAGAAGAGGTGTATAACTACCCTTTAGACTGGTGATATGGACTGCTTGTGCTGCTGGCGCTGACTCATCCTTTGTCTCGATTACCTGCACTATTTGCACAGGCCATCGGCCCACGTCTACACCTTGGGTATTTCTACACAGGCAGGGCTCCCCTGGACGCTGCACTTGAGAGGGAAAGGAGAAGGACAGAGTAAATTTATATAGACCTGGATACCAGGTCGAGCAAGATGGCAAAGAAAAAAGGGGATGTTTCAGTCCTGCAGGAGACTGGGACCGAGTTGTCCCAAAAAGCATTAAAAGACAAGAGCAAGGAAATTGCCAATAAGCTGGAGACACATGCACATGGATCCCAGTCAAGTGGGAAAGGACAGCAGGCCAGGGTGTCTATGTCACCAGGTGGGCCTCCTAAAATGTCTAACACTCAAACCAAAAGCACTAAGGAACAGAAAGGAAAGGAAGATCAAATGAATACACCCATAGCGGCGATCCAGGAAACGTCGAGCTTGGAAGGGACAACCTCAGACAACCCAACTCTGAAAGAAATATTTTCCGCAATAAACATCTGTAAGGTCTCCCTAGGTGAACTAATGGATCAAACGAAGGGTATTAAAGAAGATATGCTAATAGTAAGACATGACCTTCAAAAAATCCGGGAGCGGACAACGGAACTGGAGGAGAGAGTCAACAACATAGAGGATGCCCAGCCCCCCCTAAAAAGGGATGTAGAGACGTTAAAGAAGACAGTCCTCAGACAGAATGAAAGACTGGAGGAATATGAGAACAGAGAAAGGAGAAACAATGTTCGAATCCTGGGCCTCCCAGAAAAGTGTGAAGGGAATGATATGAGGACATTTTTGGAGAAGTGGCTAGGGGATGTATTGGGTCAAGAGAATTTTTCTCCTCACTTCAGCATTGAAAGAGCCCATAGGATACCAACTAGGAGAGCTCTCCCTGGAGGGGCCCCAAGATCGGTTATTATGAGACTATTGTGCTTTAGAGACAGAGAAACTATCCTTAGAAGGGCCAGAGAACTAAAATCTGTGACATACAATGGAAATAGAATTCTTTTCTTCCCAGATTTTTCAGCGGAGGTACAGAAAAAGCGACTCAGCTTCTCGGATATCAAGGCACGGCTGCGGCAATTAAATGTCCAATATTCTATGTTCTACCCGGCACGATTGCGGGTGGCATATAATGGGGTAGTTCATTTCTTTGACACCCCGGACGCAGCTGTGTCTTGGATAGAGAAATGTGACCAGCCTGTACACAACTTACCAGGATAAGTTGGAGGGTTCTCGGGGATGATCACCATGGGGTATAATAATAATAGGGAAGGGTAAAAATGTCAGGAATAATTGTATTTCAATATTTGGTAGAGAGAGAGAGGGGGGAGAGTTCTCTTACGCTCTCTTTCTTATTTTTCACATGGGGTTGGGTTGATCCTCGTCAACTAGGGTGATCCATGGGATCTGGGGGGGGGGGTGAGGGGAGAGAAGGCGGGGTTTTTTTTTTTTGTTTTTGCGCTTTATTTGCGTTTTTTTTTTCTCTCTTCTCGCTCTCTCCTCTGCCCCCCCCCTATTCCCGAGGTGGATGAGGGGTATGGGTGAGGGTAAATAAATAAAGAAGGTAATGACTTACACCTGATTGAGTAAATATATTAAAGGGAGAGTAAGAGGAAAAAAAAAATCCTTCAGGGTGGAGCATGGGAGGCACAGGCACAAGGGAGCAACAGTACCGGCAATAGTGTGCGGGGAGGGTAGTTGGAATGTGTGAGGGTATAGGCACAGCAAATATCTTAAAGGTCAAATATATTGGTGTATCACACTAGGAAATCACGTAGGTCACAAGAAAAAGCCCCACTGGGGGAGGGAGGGAGGGAGGGAACGGGGAGGGGGGACAGCTGCGTTGATAGATAGACTGCACAAAGGTAAATATAAGTTGGTGAATAATCCAAAAGAGGGGGGGCGAGGGGTTGGGGGGATGGTGGGGGGTGGTAGGGGGGCAGTCCTCCCTTTGGGTCCCCCCCTCCCATCCCTCTATGTCCCGTCCTCGGGTCTCTTGCCCTCTTTTCTTTTTTCTTTTTTTCTTTTTGAATTGTGATGGGTAGGCTGGTGACATTTGGGCCGTGGAATGTGAGGGGAGTGGGTAACCTGGTGAAGAAAACGGCTTTGCTAAAAACGGTTGCAACTTTGGGGATAAAGGTACTTTGTCTGCAAGAAACACATTTAACGGGGAACTCGATAGATCGTCTAAAAACTAGGAGATTCCCCCATCAGTTCCACTCTACGCATACCTCATACTCTAGAGGAACGAGAATAATATTACACGCGTCAGTGGGGTTTGAATGTATCCAGGTCAAGCTGGATAAAGAAGGGAGATATGTTTTTTTATATTGTAAGCTGGCGGAACTCCCGATTATCCTGATAGGGGTGTATATTCCCCCGCCCTTTAAGCTAGATATCATTGGCCGGCTCTTGGGATTTATGGCAGATAAAACAGGTATTCCGGTACTATGGTTGGGGGATTTTAACATGGTTATGAATATCCAGATGGATAGGCACTCCTCGAGAGGAAAGAGGTGTTCTTCACCATGGACCCCACTATATGAAATACTAAGAGAAACTGGAATAAGGGATATTTGGTGGGAACGCCATCTGGGAACGCGTGTTTTCTCTTGTTACTCGGGTGCCAACTCTTCCCTCACGAGGATAGATCTGGCCTTGGGGAATGATGAACTGGTTGCGAGGGTGGTGGATGCTAGATATGAAGCAAGGGGCCTATCAGACCACTCCCCGGTGGTTGTGGTTGTGGAGATGGACGGTGGTCCCCAGGGTAGGGACTGGCGGCTCAACCCACAATGGTTAAAACTAATAGCTCTGAAGGACCATATAATATCTAAACTACAAGAATTTATACAACTAAATAGAGGTACGGCCAGTCAGGGCTTAATATGGGATACCCTTAAGGCCTTCCTGAGGGGGATCCTGATACATCAAATTTCAAAAACAAGTACATCAAGTGTGGAATGGGAACAGAAGGTAATACAGAGGGTAAAGGAAGTGGAGAGGGCCTATGTGGAGGATCCTACACCGGAGAACCTGGACAGCTGGATTGAAGCCCAGGGGATCTACCGGATGACGTCCCTAAAGAGGGCGGAAATTAAGAGGTTTTTTCTGGGCCAAGCCCAATATGAAGAAGGAGAGTCGGCTGGGCGCATGCTGGCCCTTCTGGCGCGATCCCAGGAGAGACAGACATTTAATGTCGACTCTGTTGGGACCCCGGGGGGGGGACCACCAGGTGCCCGGTGGAAATACTAAATATCTTTAAAAATTACTATATGGATCTATATAGGTCAAAGGTGGGGAGTAAGGAAAGAGAAGTACAAGAATTTCTGAAAAACTTGAACATTCCAAAGTTAACAGAGGAGGATAAAACATTGTTAAACTCAACCAATAACCTTGGAAGAATTGGAGGAGGCAGTAGCTGAGGCCCCTAAACATAAAACCCTGGGTCCAGACGGACTACCAAACTAAATATACTCAGAATATGCTGGGGTTCTGCTTCCGGAGTTGCTGGTGACTCTCAATGATGCGATAAGAAGGGGAGTGATGCCGACATCTATGTCCGAAGCCACCATAGTTCTTATCCCCAAGGAGGGGAAGGACCTGCAACAACCGGCATCCTACAGGCCTATCTCCCTGCTGTGTACTGACGTGAAGTTGCTAGCCAAAGTGCTGGCGAAGCGACTAGGCAGGGTAATACACAAATTGGTCCATTTGGACCAATGTGGATTTATCTCAGGGAGGTCCACTGCCCTGAACATTAGGAGGTTGTTTTTAAATTTGCAGGTTCCTTCCGAGGAGCCTGGCTCGAGGGCGGTGTTGTCCCTGGATGCCGTCAAGGCCTTCGATAGTTTGGAGTGGAGGTATTTGTGGGAGGCCTTGGCAGCATTCAATATAGGACCAGGGTTCTTGAACTGGGTGGGTCTTTTATACCAGAACCTCAAGGCTAGAGTAAAGATAGCCCAGAGGCTGTCAGGTTATTTTTCATTAGCAAGGGGGACAAGGCAGGGTTGTCCGCTGTCCCCCCTGTTGTTTGCCCTAGCAGTTGAACCCTTGGCGATAGCAGTAAGGGGAGAGCGGGAGATACGGGGCTTCAGAAGAAGTTCTGGAGAGGAAAAGGTGTCGTTGTTTGCAGACAATATTTTATTTTATCTGGGAGACACAGGCCGATCACTCGCAACAGTAATGAAGTTGGTGAATGAATTTGGATCTTGGTCAGGCCTTCGGGTCAATTGGGAGAAATCGGCCCTTCTCCCGCTAGATGGGCGAGTGGAGAATCTACCGGAGGGTATGCCCCTTCTACAGATAGTGACCTCCTTTAAGTATCTGGGTATAGATGTTTCAACGAATCCCAAGCACTATATAGCAAGGAATCTGGAACCCCTATTGAAAAAATTTAGGTTGAAAGCAAATAGTTGGAAGCGTCTCCCTCTAACAGTAACGGGCCATAGTAACCTAGTGAAAATGATTTGGCTCCCAAAACTGCTATATGTTCTTCACAATGCCCCTATATGGATCCCGGGGGTGTGGTTCAAGAGGGTAGAGAGACTCTTTAGAGAGTTGATATGGAAGGGTAAACGCGCTAGGATTGGGTTGAGATACCTTCAGCTCCCTAGTGACAGGGGAGGGTTGGGGGTTCCGCACCCATGGGCGTACTTCTTGGCAGCCCAGCTGCAACAACTGGGGGGGGGGGGATGAGTGCATCTGGCACAAACTATAGCTTGCGCCCCCTACGGGCCTACACACCCTACCTGTCATGGTTGGGAGCACTAGAGGCGGAATCAGTGGGGGCCCTGAACCAATGCCCAGTAGGAATATTAATATTGAAAGTTTGGCGAACGGCTAAGTCGCTACTGGGATACCAGGGGTTTAGTGAATTCACACCGCTGTGGGATAATGAGAAATTACCAGAACTGACCAAACTGGAGGGGTTCCAAAATTGGAAGAGGAGTGGAGTAATGAGTCTGAGGCAAGTACTTAGAGGGAATAACTTGAAACCCTTCCAAGAACTGAGGGAAGAATTCGGTATATCAAATAAAGAATTTTTCCAATATCTACAGCTGAGGCATGTCATCTCAGTCCAGTTCAGACAAGAGGGGAGCCTAAGGTGGTGTGAGATTCCCTTCTTGAGAAGAGTTCTGTATGCGCCTGCTCAGAAGGGATTAATCTCGGACATATACCAAAAGGTGGGACCAGGTGGGAGGGGAATGGATCAAATGACCCAACTAAAATCAAAATGGGACGTAGACGTTTGGGTGTTGTCGGACAACCAGTGGAAGGACATTGTGGCCTTGCCGAGCAGGATAACTTTCTCTGCGCCACGGAACTGGACCCAGTTGAATATTCTCCATAGGACCCTTTATACCCCCAAAAAATTATATAAAGTCGGGGGTCGCCGGGACGCACTGTGCACAAGATGCAGGGGGGCGACCGGTGACCTGATCCATATGATGTGGAGGTGTCCCAGGCTGCACAGGTATTGGAGTGAGGTCCTCAACAGGATTAACCGGGTCTTTGGTCTGGTGTTGGTCGGGGACCCAGTCCTGTGCATCTTGGGCTACCTGGAAGGGGGGAGAGGGATGGGATATAAGAGACTGGCAGTGGAGAGATGTCTATACCAGGCGAGGAAACAAATTACCTCAAAATGGAAGGACGTCAACCCACCGGCTTTAAGGAGCTGGCAGGAGAGGGTGGATGCAACCATTGTGAGGGAAAGAATGGTATACCTTGGAAGGGGGAAAAGCAGCATTTTTGAAAAGGTATGGGGCAAATGGATAGAGTGGGAGGGTTCAAGATTTAGGGAGGTACTTGCTAAATAAAACAAGAGGAAGATGGTTAGGAGAGGAGGACAAAAGGGGGTAAAGATATAACCTAGCTGAAGACGGGGGGTAGGGGGCAGGGAGGGAGGAAGGGAAGGAAAAAGGGGTGGTATAATGGAAAATTTTATCTATGTCTTTGTACTTCAACTGAATGTTGTTTATGCTGTATGAACTAATGAAAAACAAAAATAAAGGAAATTAAAAAAAAAAAAATGCTGTTTTCTAAATTTTCCTTGCACATGATTTGATATTCTTTGCAAAGTGAAGGTTTACCTCATTTACTAAGCTCTGGAGCAACTGCACTTTGCGAAGTGCACAGTCCATTTGCCTTTAGTAAATCAACCCCTATAACTTTTGAACAAACCAATCAATATACACTTATTGGGATTTTTTTTACCAAAAATATGTAGCAGAATACATATTGGCCTAAATTTATGAAGAAATTAGATTTTTTCAATTTGCTTATTGGATATGTTTTATAGCAGAAAGTAAAAAATATATATACAAGTGCATCTCATAAAATTATAATATTATCAAAAAGTTAATTTATTTGCCAGATAAGTAGTACTGCAAAGTAAATGTTATGCTGACCTTTTATGTGCATATATTGTGTACGAACATGTACTATGTCGCTTATGTTGGCTGTAAACTTTATACTCTCAAAAATAAAGGAATTACAAAAAAAAAAAAAAAAACCATGATCCAGTTTAGCTTGCTCTTCACATAATCAAAGGGAACCACCGACTGCCTCCAATATTTGGCAATAGTTATTCGGGCAGCCAGAAATATATATGTGATCAGTTTTATTGCTTTTCGAGGTATATCCTCAGGAGATTTATGAAAGAGTGCAGGTTCTAGTGTCCTGTGAATATTAATCCCTGTTACCGAGTGAATCAGATTAAACACTCTGATCCAGAATCTAACAGCTATAGGGCATTGCCACCACACATGGTACATTGAGCCTATTTGACCACCTCTCCTAAAACATGTAGGAGATGCCGAGGGGTGCATTTTTGCTACCCTAAGTGGAAACGTATACCAATGAAGAAGTGTTTTATAGTTAGCTTCAATCAACGCAGTATTAATAGATATTTTAGATAAGGCATAAGCAAGGCCTTGCCAGTCTGACAAGTCATAGGTGGTATTTAGGTCTCGTTCCCATTGTACCATATAGGGGAGTTTAGCCTCTGAGTTAGCCAGGGATGCATATATTGTAGTTATCCATCCTCATATAGGTCCTGTTGTTTGACAAAATAATTCAGAGTTAGTAAGTGTAAGGGGCCCTGCCAAGCTAATACGTTTAGATAGAAGGAAGGAAGTGATCTGGTTGTATCAAAATATTTAGTTGGGGGGCAGTTGCAGCGAGTCTTTAAAATGTTGTAAAGAGTAGAGTTGCTTTCCATCCAGGTAGTCGCCTATCCTGAATAGCCCTCCAATGGAATGTTATAGGATTTAGGCCTGGGGAGAATTCTGGGTTACAGAATATAGGGGCTAATGGAGTATGAGGGGATGATAGAGTTTTGCGGTGTCGTATCCTATCCCAGACCCCTAGGGAATGGGACAGCGTATCGCATAGTATCGGAGGACGAAGTCGGCTAGGGATCCCCATTAAAGCACCAATGGCAATAGGATGGCATGCGAGAGCCTCAATAGAAACCCAAAGGGGGGGTCCCTTAGCTGTGGTGTATGAAAGTTGGGTTATTTGAGCTGCCTGATAGTAAGCCTGTAGATTAGGGAGGCCTAACCCACCACCCCGTTTGGAGGTATATAATGCAATTTTATTAATTTGTGTTTTTTTGTTACCCCAAATAAAGCGTAGCACATCCGCCTGTAGTTGTTGTAGTTCTCCTCTCGGGACCGCTATTGGTAAGGTTCTAAAATAGTACAATAATCTGGGCAAAAAAGTCATCTTAATAGAACTAATTTCACCAAACCAAGATAGGGGGTAGTCCATCCACTGTTGCAGATCTTCTCGGAGTCGGCAGAACAGCGGGGGTAATTGGCTCGATACAGGGCAGCAATAAATGGAGTCAATTGAATCCCTAGATATGAGATGGAATCCGTGGTCCATTGGAATTTATAAGTATTTTGTAAAGTCAACAGCAACACAGAGGATACGGTGACACTGAGAGCTACAGTTTTTTGGGTATTTAGTGAAAGTCCAGATACCTGGGAAAAATGATAAAGTAGCATCAGTAGATTGGGAAGAGTAATTTGAGGTTTGGTAACGTACATCAGGACATCATCAGCAAATAATGAACATTTATGTTCTTGTTGCCCACATTTTATGCCATGTATATTTCCATTAGTTCTGATTGCTATGGCTAAGGGTTCCATCGCTAGCACAAACAGCAATGGAGAAAGCTGGCAACCCTGCCTCATTCCACAATGGATAGGGAACATATTTAATCTATATCCACAGATAGACACCTGAGCTGACGGGTTGGAATACAGAGTTTTAAGTAATGATGTGAAAGTAGTACCAAAGCCTCTAGGGTGATAAATAGATAATCCCAATTTAGACTATCAAAGGCCTTATGTAGGTCCAATAATAGGAGTAATAATTCCCTATTTACAATAGAATTGGGATCATCCCATTTAGATTGTACTGCAGAGATCAGTGACAATGCCCGTTGAATTTAATCCAATGTTTGGCGTTGTTGAATGAAGCCTGATTGGTCTGCATGGATATATTGGGGTAAGAAGGTGTTGAGACGTAAAGCTAAAAGCTTTGTCCAAATTTTTAGATCACAATTAGTTAGCGAAATAGGTCAATAATTAATGATATCGGATGAGTCTTTATACGGTTTTGGTATAACATTAATATGAGCCCTATTTTCGTCCAACAGGACTTCTCCACCATCTCTCAGATAGTTAAAGTAAAGAGCCAAGTGGGGGGTCAACTGTTCAGCAAATTGTTTATAATAATTGTTGGGGAGACCACCTGGGCCAGGTGACTTATGTAGGGACAGTAGCTTAATGGTATTATATATTTCCTCGGCCGTGATAGGCTGGTCCATAAGTTCCTTATGGGTATCTGTTAGGTATGGCAGGGATAGATTGATTAGGAAGTCACGGATAAAATTCGGGTTAGGACAGTTAGGTGGATTATATAATTTAGCATAGAAAGTTTGGAATTCATGGAGAACTTTCTGGGGGGTTTTGGGAGAAGCCCCCCCCCCCCCCGAGAGTCTGACTTTTCAGAAGGGCAGTATGGGTATATTTAGGGGTTAGTTTGCATGCTAACAAGGAGCCCGGTTTGTCTCTCCAGGTGAAGTATACATGGTTAGTCCAGCGTAATTGTTTTTCTGCTTGTGTGGTGAGGCATATATTAAGCTCTGTCCGAGCTTGTTCCAATCTAAGTAATAGATCTGAGTTGGAGTTACGTTTACGTTGTTCAGCTAGTAATTCATATTCCTTGGTTTTGACAGTGATCATTTCAGCCCTAGTCTTCTTAAGTCTAGTTGCCAGTTGAATTAGAAAGCCTCGTACTGAAGCCTCGTGTGCCGCCCAATTAATGGCAGGGTTAGTATCGTCTGCTTTATTGAGTTCAAAATAATTTTTTAAGTGGGCGGCACAAACTTTATTTGGGGGGGATCGGAGCTGGGATAAATGGGATTTATCTAGAATTTGATCAAGAGCTGGATCAGTGTCACCAGCTAATATAACATCTCCTTCAAATTCTGAGGACAGCATTTGTAAAATAGCTTGAAAGAAAGCTACCTGGTTCGTGTTAGGAGTATAGTATGGCAAAAACATTACATTTTCTCCTAGGTGTCCCTTCACCAATAGATGTCTGCCTTCATTATCCTTCAGCAATTTAGTTTCAGTGAATAAAAGTCTCTTCGACAGACAGAGCGCGACTCCCCTTTTTTTCTCTGTGGCATTCGCAAAATAACATGTAGGATACTCTTTGTGGATATAATGTGGGTTAAAGGAGGGAGTAAAATGTGTTTCCTGGAGGGCTACAATATCAATTCCCAGTGATTTATAATAGCGAAAAATCTTAATACGTTTAGACGGGGATGCCAATCCCTGTACATTTTGGGAAAGCAGTCGGATGGTCAAGCGGCGTCAGTCAACCTGGGCATGGCAAAAGATAAAAGTAGCTGTAGATATTGTACTCACCCACCAACTCTTTGATATCAATACCCTGGGGTTCACGAAAAAGTAATGGCTGATCCTCAGCAAAGAAAAGAAAAGGAAAAGAGAGGTTAGAGACAAAAAAATAAATCCAAACAGTAAGTAAACGATACATGGACGTAGGCTCGTCCTGTACCAAAGAGGGCAACATTGAAAAAACATTTTGCTCAGTGTTAAACATCACAACAATGTTCAATAGTCCAGAATCAAATTCTGGAAACGTGGGAGTCTCCACCAGAGGGAACCAGTGGGGAGAGTCCTACCAAGAGAAAGGGCCCATAGCCTTTTCCCGGCACAACATTTTTGAATAACTTTAAATGCCTTCCTGGGCGGTTGCCGAGAACAATTAACTACAAAACAACATATTTGTTTAGGTCATAATAAACATATTGAGAATATTATTTTTCATTTTCCCTTCCCTCTAATCATAAGAGGGTGGGTCTAAGAAAAATATTAAAGAAGGGGAAATCTCCCAAAAGCAACATTCAAAAATAGAAATAGCAATGTGGTAAAACATTGGTGGCAACTAATGTCCTGTATTGGGACCACTGAGAAGTCACCACCATAACAGACCCCAATTGGGGGTAGCGAGGAAAGAGGAAAAAAAGGGTACAGTTATTGTCAGTCAATAGGCTTTCAGGTTGTTCCACGAGCAGGTGCAGATCTTCTCAAAGATGGTGACAATCACAGAGGGGAAAGAGGAGGTGGGGGAAGTCCATCAGATCTCGGTGATTTCTGAGATGGGCGGTTATGGGAAATGAATCCCAACTTCAGCAGGATTTTTTCACCTTCCTGAAAGGTAGAGAAAGAGTATGGTCTGTTGTTATATGTAAACTGTAAGCGAAAGGGGTAATTCCCTCGATACCGAATGTTCCGTTCAACTAAGGGAGAAAGTAAAGGTTTAAACGCTCTTTGCTTCTGGATGGTGGCTTGAGAGATGTCTGCGAAGATTGGAAGTTTATAGCCCTCAGTCTCCAAATCCGGGTGATCTCTGGTATATCGCATGACTGCCTCCTTCACTTGGAAAAAATGGAGTTTTACAATTACGTCATGTGGAGGTCCCTCTGGTTTTTTGGGGACTAAGGCTCTGTGAATACGTTCAATATCCATATGGATTTCATCAATATCAGGAACAGCATTTGTAATAGGGTATTAATGATAGAAGTGATGTCCTTGACTAATTCCGGTAGCCCACGAATACGGAAATTGTACCGCCTGGAAGGGTTTTCAAGGTCATTAATTTTGCCATAGGCTTCTTCTAAGCGTTCATGAAGTTCAGTGATCATAGAAGAATTTTGTGTCAGTCTATGGACGGTATCATCAACTTTAGATTCAATATTGTCTAAACAACATCCCAATTCCTGGAAGTCCTGTTTCAAATCAGCAGTGATCTTAGTAGTAGCTTTCCCCAGCTCTCTTTTTAACATGTCAGCAAACCGTGCTAAAAGAATGGTGTCCAGAGAGTATGGGAGTGGTGCAGGTAGAGGTGGTGGGGAATCAGCAGGATTGTCAGGAGTTAAGTCCTGGTCACTGGTTTGACTGAGGAATGTCTCTGTCTAAAGTAGGGGAGTCTTGAGAAGCATGGCTCCGGGAGGGTGCAGAGGTCTGTGAGCAGGATCCAGCTGGTCTGGGGATCGTATCCTTATTTTATATAGGCTCACCTGGGGATTTCCGGGCTGTGGGGGAATCTGCTATGCTTGAGGTAGATCCAGAGGGTTTCCCCAGGCTCTTTTTCACTTGCAATTGCTGCTGCCCCTTCCCTAGCTGTTTGAAGCTGGAGCCGGTCACCATCTTGGATCCGTTACAGGCTCCACGAGGCGGGTAATGTTTGTCGCCGTACGCTCGCCCCGTGGACCGGGTGAGCATGAATCGGTTCCCTGCTGTGTGAGCTCACTCTTCCCGAACTGTGGTAGAGCTTAAGGGGACCAGGAAGGCTGCTTTTAAGGCTCGAAATGCCAGGAGTGTGTGGAGCGGTCTAAGTCTGCATCTGCTTCCGCCGCCGCCCGTGCATGCGCCCTCTAACAACACAGGTTTAAAAAAGCATTCAAACAGCTTCTTGCCAACTTCTGGCTCCAAGTGGGAAATATGCAAAAAAAAATAAACTTTTTTATTACCAAGCATAATACATAAAGATATATAAAAAATGCATTCCCTTAAAAAACACAAGCAAATTAAAAAATCAGAGAGGTAAAAATAAAAGGAGAAAGAGGGAAAAATGGAAAACAGAACACCGAAGGGGAAAGTTGGGATTTATCTACGCAGCTATACTCTAAGGTGTGTATTTCTCAAGTAAAAGGGAAATAAAGATTGCAGGCAATATTAAACCCCCATAAGAATAGCTACTTGTTTCCCATTAATCATGTACTAGCTGTATATATCTACTGTAAATACCGATATTAGCAATCTTGACTGTGAATACAAATCAAGAGTTTGCTGATGTTATCACTGAGAGCAAACTGCAAAGTTAAATCATTAGTCTAACTACAATAAGTTGCCAAAATCCAATTGGTTGTTGCATGAGTTATTCTAATTTTTAACGCACTAATCCCAATGCACACTTTCCCATAGAAGTGGCTGTGCATATAAACGGGTGCTGTAGCGACAAACGACTGGAACCGTGTCAAGTCAAAGAAATCAAATGTCACCAGCACACCAAGGATCTACAGAGACACATTTTATTTCTTTAATGTGATTTTTGATACAATGATATTTGTGGAATTGTTTTGTGCATATCAGTATTGGTACACCAAAATTATTTTTCAAAAAATCCAATATTAAATGCATTACTTATTACTTTGTTTCGGGAATGGAACAGGAAGTCCCTGTACCGCTGCTGGAGCACAGTGCTGTATACTGTATATAGATGCTGCATATAGTTTACACAGTGCTGACAGTGGCCTGAGTGCTTTCACACTGGGGCGGTGCGCTTGCAGGACGCTACAAAACATCCTGCAAGCAGCATCTTTGGCGCAGTGCGGTGAATGGTGTTTACACCGCTCCTCCACCGCCCCTGCCATTGAAATCAATGGCAAGCGCTTCCGCTACCGCCAGCCCCAGTGTGAAAGTGGCCTTGGAGAGAAAAAAGGCACTGAGACTCAAGTGGTAAAAGAAACCTGTATCTGAGGGTAAAGTTTTAAATATAACCTAGCCAAAATCAGACACATTAACCACTTGCCGACCGCCGACCGCAGTCTAACAGCGACAGAGTGGCTCGATATCTCTCAATGTGAGCGGGGGCCAGGGAGCGGGTGTGGCACCCCCACATTGAAAGAACGGAGGTTCGTGTAAGTAAACACGGATCTCCGTTCTGTTAGAGGGGGAAGGGCTGTGATCACAGGCTTCCTGTATATGGAAGCCATGATCACTCCCTTCCCCCAGCCAGGCCAGCCCACATACAGTTAGAAAACGCCCAGGGAACACAGTTAACCCTTAGAGCACTCCCTCCAGGTTAACCCCTTCACTGCCAATGGCATTTACACAGTAATCAGTGCATTTTTATAGCACTGTTCACTGTATAAATGCCAGTGGTCCCAAAAAAGTGTCAAAATGGTCCGACATGTCTGCTGCTATATCACAGTACCGCTAAAAATCGCAGATCGCCGCCATTACTAGTAAAAAATAAAAAAAATGAAAACCCCAGAAATGAATTCTCACCATCCGTAAACGCGGCAGCTTTTGCGCAAACCAATCAATAAACTCAGATTGCAATTTTTTTTACCAAAAATATGAGGAAGAATATAAATCGGCCAAAACCGATGAAAAAAAAATTATATATTTTTTTTTGATTTGTATTTTAGCAAAAAGTAAGAAATCTGTTTTTTTTTTTTTTTTGCAAAATTGTCGCTCTTCTTTTGTTTATATCGGCGATCAGAAATGACACAGAGGTGATCAAATACCACCAAAAGAAAGCTCTATTTGTGGGAAAAAAAGGACACAAATTTCGTTTGGATACAACGTCACACGACCGCACAATTGTCAGTTAAAGCGACGCAGTGCCGTATCGCAAAAAGTGCTCTGGTCCTAAAGTGGGAAATCCTTCCGGGGCTGAAGTGGTTAAACACGAGGTTAAAAAAAAAAAGAAAAACTCTGTGTGTGAGTCCTCCCTTATGAGAAAGATACATAATAATGTCTTTCATTAGCAGATCCCAAAGATAAATATTGGTGGCTTTCATTGGCAGATCCTAAAAGATACTTTTGTTTAGCTGACCCTTGGATATTAATCCCACCTAAGATTCCAGTACAAGTCTATAAAATGTATTGTTTAATTTGCTGCTCCATGCTTATGTCCAACAGGAAGTTTACACGCTGCAAATTAAAAATGGCTAAATACACAGTGGAAGATCAAACATGTTCACTGTCAATTGCCAAAGGATTTGTGATTTTGATCAACCAGTCTTGTGGAACCAGAACCTGGTTACTTCATCTGTACCACTTTCTGGTTCAGTTGTTTACCCAAAGTTCTGATTTTACTGAAAACCCTTGTAAACTGTTCATGCACTGACAGAGTGATTCTGGCTTAAAGCCAACCCCAGAATAAAACGCATATTCTAATTTGGATATAGGGTGGAGGGGTCGCATGCCTCTATTAGGATGGTATTGCTGTTTGTAGCAGAGTAAGGACAGATTAAAACTTGTTACCTTTATTGACCTGTTCCCCTTATTTCTTGTCTTGATCTGTGCCTTCCTGTAGTGGTGACAACCGTTTTTTGTCCTGCCGTCTTAGGGAGTAGAAGTGAGGGGAAATTTCCCCAATAGGGTTATAGGCAAATCAGATCAGTTAATAATGGTAACTTGGATTGCTGTAATTATTGTATGAGTTACTGTAATTTGTGCAGCTGTTGCTATTAGAAATAGTACTATAAATTAAAGTAGAATTCAGGTCAAAGCCTAAGTCTAAGCCTAAGTCTAAAAATGCTTAAAGGGTAACTCCACTTTCATGGGGAAAAAAATATCAAATAAATAAAATAATAATGTAGCGTGTACAATTGCAATACATGTCATATTGTAATTGAATGTTATTTAAAAATACCTTTCCTTTTCAATCTGCAGCTACTGTCGTTTTCTATAAATGCCATGCAATATGGCTACATGGAGTTGTGCTATACACAGAATGTGTACTGACCACACCCCAGAAACATTTCCTGATTGTGTGATTGGCTCACCAATTTTCCCAGAAGCCTGCATTAAGATAGAAGTCAGATTTCAGGCATCCCCTGCAACAAAAATGTAATTTTTGGTGAGATAGTTCCAATAGGAACATGTCTAAAGGGATGCAGGCCCAGTAGATTTCCTCATTAGTGCTCTGCTGCTGCCACAGCTGATAGATAATTATGAAACCACTCCCATTAGACCCACTTAGCAGAGAGGCACAGATGAACAAACAGTGATTTTTTCAGAATAACAAAAGGTAGGAATCTGCAACAAAGTTTGTTATAATTCTTGCACTGTACAGAGATCACCCAGAGGGGAGTGTTTTTTTCTCAACAAAAGTGGAGTTACTCTTTAACGTGTTAAATGCTTAGAGCCTGTCAGCTCTGTGTGAGGGCCTGCTGTCCCCCATCCTGCTGCTATAATATTTAAGTAAAAATCACACATTCCCCTGGCTTTCATAATACTAAATGTCCTGTATATGTGCTTTATTAAAAATAAACTGTTCTATACCTTATTTAATAGCACCAATCTGCAGTCACATGACTGGCCGGCTCTCTCCTCCTCCCGACTGACGCCAGCGGGGGATTCTCAGCCCCTCCCACTCTAGCTGTCAGATCGGGAGAGAGGAGACCCAGCCGGTCATGTGAGCGACGGTAGGCGCTATTAAATAAGGTATAGAACAGCTTATTTTTAATAAAGCACATATACAGGACATTTAGTATTATGAAAGCCAGTGGAATGTATGATTTTTACTAAGTGGGTTTACAATCACTTTAATCGGCCCTCCTAGCACTTATTCTGTGTAAGAAAAGATCTGTACACTTACCTACTAAATATAGCGGGCATCTGCTGTAGCTTTTAGCAACACTTTATTTACTTAAGGGAATACAACATACAGTCCCTCCAGGCTCATGCATATGGACTCTCAGTGGGTCATAATCATAGGATTAAAACTCACTGAGGGTCGAAATGCATGAGCCGGGAGGAGCTGACAGGAGCATATCAATGCACTGCACTTGCAGACATGGATACCTGACACGGGTGGGCAGCAGCTTGTTGTATACTTGGACACTTACCTACTGCATTTTTAGGCTGCTCCAGTCTGGTCACATAATGTTTCCTGACATTTGATGAATAACTATAGTTGCATTCTAAAAAAGAACTTAGCACTCAAATCTCCCCTGAAGAAGGAATATAATTCCGAAACATGATGGGATATATCGCAGCAACTCATGCAGACTGACCACAGTTTATCTCTGGCAGTACCCTGGGTGCATTTTGATATTTTTGAGTACTTGTTTTTATACTGTGTACCTTTGTCAATTTTAAATTGGTGCTAATAAAAGTGGCATTGTTGCCTTTTAAACTTATCCACATTCTCACCTGATTTCGGCCTATAAAGTCCATGGGGGGTTTTATCCTGTCGCACCTCTTCGGAACTTCGGATGTTGACAGTCCCATATACTCAACCCCCAAACACAACTGCTCCCCATCCTTTAATATAGCTCATTATAGACCATTATAGCCCTCTCCTCGTCTGGGAGTGTCTGTGCTGGCCAAGCCACTTGGCTCCTCCACTCGTCTCCTGAGTCTAAAAGAGCTGCTAACATCACATCCAAGATGGTGGGGCCCAGCAGCAGTCTAAGGGCTTCAGGATGTCTACACTTTTACAGGTAAATATCATATATAAAATACATTACAGTGGATGTAAACCTGAAAAAAACATTTTTTAATGAAGACATCTGCTTGGTACAGTAGAGGATGTCAATTTATCTGTGCCCAGTCTTGCCACAAAGAGTTTATCCAGCTCTGTATAATCCTCTTGTCTATTTTCAGTAAGATAAAAAAGGACACACAGATAAGTTTGTGTCACCACATCCCCCACTGCTGTGACTGACATCTCATTTCTTTATCTCATGAATGAGCATGAGAGCAGAGAGTGTGTTACAACTCCAGCTTCACATCCCTCCTCCTCTCTTCTCCAGCTCTCCCAGGATTGGCTGCTCCACACCTCAGCATGATTGGGCATGCTGAAGTCACGTGGTGCCCTTCCTGAGTTTTGACAGGATGTTACTCATCATGGAGCGTGCTCAGGAGCCCCATCAGGAGGTGACAGAGGAGGATATTCATGATGCATTCAGCTCCCAGAGCCAGCAGAAAGAGTAGGAGAGTGTAGAGGTGGGCGGAGAGTTTTGTGACATCACAAATTTGCCCACTGAGCTCCGGCAAAGAGACCCACCCACTGATTCCAATGTTTTGTGGGGCTGCTACTGCTGAAGGGGGTGACATTTGCAAGGTAGGGACCCATGCAGGAGGCTTGCATGTATATATACATTAATACTGTGCCATTCGTTTATACTGGGTGAGTGGTGGGTTTGCATCCGTACACATATAAATGTATGAGGAGGGTGTTTGTTGAAATGAATGGTCTAGTGAAAGTAGTTGAATCCTTTAACTAACATTAGTCAGAATAGACTTTGTTTGGGTAAATATCGGCTGTTCTGCAGGAACACAGACAATAAGCACTGTTTACCTTTGTTACTCCATTTGCATAAAAAAATAACATTTTTGCATTTCTAATCCTTTTTACCATTACAATTTATTAAAGGAAACAAATGGCACAGCAATATGTGAAGGCTTAGGAAGACACTCTTTTCCCTGAGCAAGCATGCCAACAAGCTTGATTAGTCTTGTTTCTGACTTGGATGTTGAAGGTCCACAAATAAACATACCTGGGAACTTTTGGACATAACAGTCATTCAAAATAGCAGGGAGCAATGGGAAATTTGTCATCAAAAATTTGGTTTGGCTTGCCATCATTATCAATATGACATATGTATATACTGTATTATAACAATAAGCACAGCACAGTAAAACAATTATTCACCAATGATTTATGTAGGGATTTTAAGGTACTTTAAAAATATACTTAAGTACAAAGTACAAAGTGAAATGGAATCCCTCAGAGCGGTCAGGAACCTCCTCTTTTCAGGTCCCCCGTCGGTGCTCCTGGCCTATCCTCTCTGGTAAGTGCCCCCATGGGAAGCTGCTTCCCATGGGGGCACTCATGCGTGCTTGCACCTGAGTCCCTCTGCTGTGTCCATTGACACAGACAGCGGAACTCGGCCCCTCCCCCGGCTCCCTCATCACTGGCTTTGATTGACAGCACTGAGCCAGCTAGACCCAGAAGTGAGGAGAGAAAAGATCTGCTGACAGCCACGGCGTTGGATTGAATGAGGGCTCGGGTAAGTAAAGGGGGCGGAGGGTGAGGGAGGATGCTGACACCTAAACATTTTTTACCTTAATGCAAGGAATGCATTAAGGTAAAAAATGTTCAGACTTTACAACCACTTTAATGCTGCACAGCAAAGGCTTTACATTTAGTTACAGCAGTTTAACTCTTTAATCTTTCCACACTGCATAATCTCAACAGATAACAGTTGACAAAGAAAATGACCCATGTAGGCCATTTATCATTATCATTATTATCAACAAACACTTTCAAAGTGGCTGGCATGGTTAAGCTTCCAGGAGGTAGCACCAGTAACTTGGATGACTGTAGGTGTTAAGTCTCGTAGACAAAACTATTTTTTTTTTCAAAGCTAACAGCTCAGATTGGAGTCGCTGTACTAACAATCTGATATTAGTGCAGCGATCTCCCCTGCTATGCTATTGTGTTCTGACAGGGGGACGCCCCCCCAACAGAGCAGTCCGGTTAGCACTCTCAGCCATTGGCTGAGAGCGCTGAATGGGAGCCGGTCGGCAGACCTTTTTCAGTCATTACCTTTTCAGAGAAACATGGGCCGAATGCCGTCCGGTTTCTATTGAACCGGCCGATGCCACCCAACATTCGGCCCATGTGTACTAGCCTTTACTGTTGGTGAAACAGTAACACCTCAAAGAGCAAATGAGCATGACTACTACGGATGAGGACAAATGTTTACATACGAGCCGTTGTTTGTGACAGGTCTGAATTTGAGCAGACTGGCTGAAGGTAAATGTAGGCTTGGCTGAAAGTACAGAGGGTACAGGGCAGGGCCGTTTTTAAGGCAGGGCAAAAGGGGCAGCTGCCCTGGGCCCTGTCATTGTTGTGGAGCCCAAAGTAGCTGCCTCATACTTGCCAACTATCCTAGTTTAAATTCCCTTGTCCCTTGAAGTTTTAGTCTGTGCTGTGTCCTGATATCTAAGTGCTGCTACTAAAGTTGCCCAACTTTGCCCTGTTGTTGTGTACAGATGACTTACCTGCAGACCCTATGTTTACATGTAAATAATTGGCATTGATATGTAAATAGCGGCAGCATTCATATGTAAATAGTGGCGGCCAGCTGTACTGATATGTAAATAAAGGTGGCATTCACATGTATATCATGCCCCCCTGAGGTCATATTCATCATCACCTATACTGGATGCTGCCCATTGGGGAGACAAAGGCATGCTTGAAAGTCCACAGCACATGTCAGCAGATGCGTGAGGGTGTCATTAATAATTGATGGCACTGCTGTGTATCTGCTAAGGGGCAGTCCATTTCTGTGGTGTCAGGAAAGCGACTTTGCGCTCCCCAGTCCATGGTGTATAGGAAGTGAGGAGATGATGTGCTGTAACCTCTAGCAACCAATCTGTGGGCAGTAATGATGTGCAGTAACCTCAAGCAACCTATCAGTGAGCAGTATTGATGTACAGTAATCTCTAGCAACCAAACAAGCAGAAAGCATATGCTGTAACCTCTAGCAACTAATCAGTGAGCTGTAATGTGTGCTGTAACCTCTAGCAACTAGTCAGTAAGCGGTAATGATATGCTGTAACCTATGGCAACTAATCAAGATCACTGTTGATCTGATTCAGTAAACTGATTTTGAGTGTAATTGCTATTTATTGTATGTCTTAGAGCAGGTGGAGAGTGAAAATGCATGGGGGGGGGCCCAAGAAAATATTTGTCCAGGGTCCAATCAATATTAAAGACGGCCCTGGTACAGGGTGCTGCATTGGTACCTTGAATGGCATGGCTAACCTACTAGGAGGAGAGATAGGTAACTTGGATGACTGTTGTAGCCACTGTAGGTGAAAACGGAAGATCCCTCTGCGCTTTGTGCTGAATCCATCATTGATGACAAGATGATTTAAAGGAAGGATGAGCTTTGGGTTCGGATCAACTGTGAGTTCAACCTAAACTCAAATTGTTTGCAGTTCGGGAAACCAGCAAACTAACATCAGTGGGCTAAATAGCTAGAACATGCGCAGAAGGTTTTAATAACTGAGCCTTCCTCATTCTCCCTCTCCCAGGCACAGAGCAGCACATTTCTCCCAGCAGCTGCAAATGCTCCCTCTTCCTCCTCCTCTTCTACATCTTATCTTGCTGTAGCCCTACAAACTGATATGGAGGAGTTAACATCTGCTGCCTACAGCACTGTAGTGGCTTGCATCCTCTGCCTGCCGCATCTCAAAAAATGTGCCACTCTTTTGGGTACAATATGCATGAGGAAACCCCTCAAAGCTTGGTGGGACCAGCCTCCTAGTGTCTCATAAAATAGTGCACTATATTTGTAATTTCTTGATTCATGCAGGCCATACATGGGTCGAATTCCGAACAAATTTTCTTTGAAAAATCAGAGAAAATTGAGTACTGTCCATGATAATTTTTTATTTGCACTAACATACAATTTTTAAGGACAAGTTTCTGGGGTGTTTCCCCTTCTTCAAGGTCCAATCAGTACTGATTTGCAAAAGTTTTAGCAGAACAGGGTTCTGCTAAAACTTTGTTAGGACATGTTGGGACCAGAGCACTTTTTGGGATTCAGCACTGCGTCGCTTTAACTGACAATTGCGCGGCCGTGCAACGTTGTACCCAAACAAAATTTGCATCCTTTTTTTTCCCACAAATAGAGCTTTCTTTTGGTGGTATTTGATCGCCTCTGCATCATTTCTGATCACAGCTATAAACAAAAAAGGAGCGATAATTTTGCAAAAAAAAAAACAATATTTCTTACTTTTTGTTAAAATAGATATAAAAAAAAAAAAAAATTATTTATTCATCGGTTTTGGCCGATTTATATTCTTCCTCATATTTTTGGTAAAAAAAAATCGCAATCTGCGTTTATTTATTGGTTTGCGCAAAAGTTTCTGCGTTTACAAACTATGAGAATTCATTTCTGGCATTTTTACAATTTTTTTTTTCTACTAGTAATGGCCGCGATCTGCGATTTTTATCGGGACTTTGATATTGGGACGGAGGTGTCGGAAATTTTTGACACTTTTTTGGATCCAGTGACATTTATACAGTGATCAGAAATTTAAATATCCACTGATTACTGTGTAAATGTCATTGGCAGTGAAGGGGTTAACTTGGGGAGGCGATCTAGGGGTTAACTGTGTTCCCTGGGTGTGTTCTATGAGGGGGCTGCGCTGACAGGGGCACCAGAGATCTAACTAATCGCGAGTACAGGGATCAGTGGATCTCTGACATGCTGCCTGACAGAGCGTGGAACCGCTGTGTTTACATCGGCGGTTACCCGTTTTTCTTCTCAGTCAAGCAATCACGGCTCACCGGCAGAGATCGCGTCCGCCCGAGCCGCTGTTTATAGATGGCGATTCGCGCTGCAGAGCCACACTGCAGCAGTAAATGTACGCATGCCGGTAGGGAACCGGTTAATGTGAATTTTTGAGATGAAAAGCTGCATGCTGCATACCATTTTCAAAATGTGGCCTACTCCAAGTGATTAAATGCTGTCTATGGAGTCTGTACTATATTTCTGCCTTTTTCTGTGAAATATATACACTTTAAAGTGGTATTAAACCCATAGCTAAAAATGTAATATATTGCAGGCTACCACCAATAATTAAAGGATAAGTTCACCTTTTAACAAAAACTAATAAATGCACATTTTTTTGCAGGTAAGCTCTGCTCTGCCACATTTTTTTTAAATTGTGACAGTTAGGTGGGGGGGGGGGGGGAGAAGATACTTGCTAGCTGTCAGATCAGGGAATTGGGGCGGTGCGCCGGTACGTTCGTAACATGTTACACCCTGAATATGGGTGTAACATGTAACATGTTACGGAAGGTGAACTTATCCTTTAAATGTGGTGGTTGCATCAGTGGCTAGTAACACACCTCCTATATTAGCGTGCCCCCACTCTGGATGAAAGAGCACAGAGGGCACCTTTGGACACCTTTGGACAGCAGCATTGTCAGTCTGGGGGGAAGGAAGCAAATTTAAATACACTAACAATCTGAAGCCAAATTAGCTCCCTATACACTGGCTTTGACAAAACAAAGTTTGCACTCTCCTATTTTTAGTAAAGCCTCGTACACACAGGTGCAACGGTTGTACAACAGAACGTCCAACTTTGGACCAAGTTGGATGTTGGCTGTTGTGTTTCGCGTACTGACATGAACTAAGCAATCGTACAACCAAGCCTAACGTGGTGACGTGCTACGAGCGTATAACGAGGATGTTTAGGTGAATGTGATTTGTGAATTAGGAATGTAGGTTTCCCAGAACGGACACTACTGGGCATTCCTGACTTCTGAGCATGCCTGTTTTGCACATACAACTTTGTTGGACCAACTTCTCTGTACAGACGATACAACAGTCATACGACCGCTTGTTGTGCAACCAAAGTTTTCTAGTCTGCTCATCCAACTTCAGTTGTACAACTGTTGTACGACGGCTGTTGTAATTGCGCGTACTAACGGTCGGATGATCGTACAGCAAGCTGGTTGTGCGACCGTTGTTGTATAACTGTTGTACCTTGTGTACGGGCCTCAAGTCAACTCCACTAAGATACACTGCAATGTGCTGCAGCGCACATTGATAACATTACATACAGTAACAATACATTTTAAAAAATTCACTGAAATGCATGCTAAAACCTCATTACAGTGCAATTTAAAACATACAACAGCACATTTGCCTTATGTGCACAATAACGTGCACCATGTGCTGTGAATGGGCTCTTATAGAACAAAATCTTGTACAATATGTTGTATTCATATATAGCTTTAAAAAAACACATTACATTGCTATGAAAACAGTGCTATCTAGTGGTAGAACTGATTATTGTACTTGAATGATATTTTTTATTAGGTAATTGTGTGCAATACATGTTAATTTTTCACTGCATTTTTCTTTCAAGCATGAGTATACAGAGCCTTGAAAAACTATTTAGACGCTTGCTTTTTCTCTGATTTTACTAAATAACAACCCCTGTAGTGCCATTTGGCTCCCTGTGATATCCTCATTTAAACTACTGAAGCTCCAAATTAGTTTTTCTTTTTAATGTGACAGTGTTATATGGTGGAAAACAACAGATAAAATCCTGGCAGTTAGGGGATCATTATTCAAGTTGTGTATCTTGAAGACAGCTGTGATGAAGATTTATGAATGAAATGAAGATTAAAAAGCACTCCAAGAGCGTAGAGGAAAAAGTAATACAAATGCATACATTTTGAAAGCGTATGGAACAATAGCAAGGTAGACTAAAGACCCATTTATATATTGCACATGCATTAATGTGTACCTATAGGTACATACAGTATCTCACAAAAGTGAGTACACCCCTCACATTTTTGTAACTATTTTATTCTATCTTTTCATGTGACAACACTGAAGAAATTAAACTTTGCTACAATGTAAAGTAGTGAGTGTACAGCTTGTATAACAGTGTAAATTTGCTGTCCCCTCAAAATAACTCAAAACACAGCCATTAATGTCTAAACCGCTGGCAACAAAAGTGAGTACACCCCTAAGTGAAAATGTCCAAACTGGGCCCAAAGTGTCATATTTTGTGTGGCCACCATTATTTTCCAGCACTGCATTAAAGTGGTTGTCAAAAAAAAACACCTGC
Source organism: Glandirana rugosa (assembly GCA_018402905.1). Taxonomy (NCBI): domain Eukaryota; kingdom Metazoa; phylum Chordata; class Amphibia; order Anura; family Ranidae; genus Glandirana; species Glandirana rugosa. The sequence goes on along the minus strand of BLSH010433795.1, from coordinate 2,177,854 downwards.
AAAACAAAGGCATAATGAGCTAGTATGCATCGCATACTAGCTTATTATGAAATACTTAACTTAGATTGATGCTGTTGCAGCAGTCCCTGAGCACCGCTGTGACTGGCGTCATGTCTTCTGTGCCTTCTTCCGGGAACGTGGGCTCCGACCAATCACAGTGCGGGCTCCAGGGTCTTGGCAATCTTCTTATAGCCTAGGCCAGTGATGGCGAACCTTGGCACCCCAGATGTTTTGGAACTACATTTCCCATGATACTCAACTACATTGCAGAGTGCATAAGCATCATGGGAAATGTAGTTCCTAAACATCTGGGGTGCCAAGGTTCGCCATCACTGGCCTAGGCCATCTTTATGTAGAGCAACAATACTTTTTTTCAGATCCTCACAGAGTTCTTTGCCATGAGGTGCCATGTTGAACTTCCAGTGACCAGTATGAGAGAGTGAGAGTGATAACACCAAATTTAATACACCTGCTCCCCATTCACACCTAAGACCTTGTAACACTAACAAGTCACATGACACCAGGGAGGGGAATTATATATATACATATATATCATATTATTATTATTTGATTATTTATTGATCTCCTCAGCAACTGTTGCTGATATGTGTGCTGTGGTGTTGACGTGTTGGCAGCAATAGTTTTGTTCAACCTGTTCTATGGATTTTGGCCTGGTTCAACAGCACTGTAGAGATTTTTACTGGGTAATTGAAGATTTTAGGGTAGCTCTACAGAATAATAAACTGTTGGGAGTCAGTATTTCTGCAAAAAAAGCATATTTCACCTTTAAGCAGAATTTCTCTAACATAAAATGTCAAATATGAATATTAATTTTGTGTCTCAGTATTTATAAATTAACTTATCACAAAGAGAAAATTGTCAGTGTATGATTTATTAGCCTCTAAAATCAAAATTGGTCAAAGGTTCAAATGCATTTTAAAGGCAATTTATACACAATTGCGAAAGCATAGTGTACAGCATATTGCTCTTTTATGTAGCGCCCCCATGTTAATAGGTCCCTTTTGTGGTAGATTTTTGCTAGGAGAGGCAACTTTAGTTAGGCGTGACAAAAAGTGCAGGCCTGAAGGTTTTGATCTGGGCAGGGGAGTGGCCCAGGGAGAGCTGGAGATTGCAGGAAGGAAAACCCCTTGGTTACTCCTCCCCTTTGTTTCCAGAAGGCTCTGGAAAAGGGGGTGGAAAAGGAGGCGTAACTTTCTGAAGTATGTTAAGGAGCCCTTAACAATCCCCATTCTGGATTGGCAGGGGGCAGGCCTCCTTAAATACTGTGGTCTGCCCAGCTGCGGGGAGGAGAGTGGAGTAAAAGAGTGGAGAGGTAGTAGAGATTGCTGAGGCCTCATCTAGGAGCCCCCAGTCTGGGGGGGTGACCTTGATGCCTGGTGGCTTAGGTGCAGCCAGGAGCGGGGTTGGATGCTGGAGCAGCACAAGGGAGCAGGAGAGCAACAGAGAGGCTGCAGGAAAGGCTCTTTAAAGGATCCACCGGTGTTGGTATCGGTGAGTGTCAGACCCTGGGAGCTGTAGAAGAGGACCGAAGCAGGCTGGGAGGTGACAGTGGACAGTCTGTAAAAGGTGGAGGAGCCAGTCAGTGGAGCGGTGTCACTGGACAGTGAGGTAGGCAGTAGTCCATCAAGACCTGGCTAGCACAATTGTAATTAGCTACAAGTTGAGGGCCCGTGGCCCTTGCCTGTAACGGGTGGTCTGGAGGAAGTGAAGAAGTGTAACAGTCAACAAGTGTCAGTGCTGGAGGAAGAAGGAGTGTATATAAGGAGTTGTATATAGCATGGTCCTGTTTCTTTGATCTTTGGGCATCCCACAGTCGTCCCTACCCTATGCAAGTTTATTCCCTCAATAAAACAACAAAAACAAAGTTCAGTGACTCCGGATGTGAGGAAAATTGTGTGATTAAGGGCAGAGTGACAGGTGAACCACAATTACCAGCCACCCCTAAGGGGGTCATTGGCTACATTTATTTTATGGGTATCATGAATTTCCTGTAAAAGTTTTACTTACTGATTAAAGCTGAACTTTACTTTCTCAATCAACATTTTTAATCCTCAAGCCTTGTACACACGGTGTGATGGTCGTACGACCGAACATCTAAAATGTCGGCTGTTATGACTCGTGTACTGACATGCACTAAGCGATCGTACGACCAAGCCTAATGTAGTGACATGCTACGAGCGTATAAAGAGGAAGTTCAGGTGCATGCGATTCGTGAATTAGGAACGTAGGTTTACACGAATGGACACTTCCGGGCATTCCTGACTTCTGAGCATGCGTGTTTTGCTCGTACAGCTTTGTTGGACCAACTTCTCTGTACACACGGTACAACAGTCGTATGACTGCTTGTTGTACCGTGTGTACGGGCCTTTATGCTGCTAGCATTGGTAAATAGATAGGAAGATATATTATATTTACTTGTTTTAACATTTTTTTCATGTCTTTAGTTGCTTCCTTGTTTCTGGCCTAGGCCAAAATTATGTCAGACATTCCGTTTTTTTCTTTTATCTGTAGAAGGGGTTTCTCAACTCAGCACACCTTCCTGTCTAAATGCCTAACCAAGGGGCACATGAATTCCAGGAAGTAAATGCTACATGAATCTGCCCTTACTCTAGATTGCCACAGCTAGAAATGATAGGATGGTGTTTTTCAAAGTGATTTCTCAACAAAACAAAGCATGGATTGGGGAATTTGCTATGAATATTAAAAATGAATGATATAGCATTTTTGGTTTGTGGTGCTCAGATATATTCAAGTTCTGCTTTATTTGTAGCAGAGAGCAAGAAACCGAAAATGATATTTAATTCATCTTTAATCACCAAAGCAAACTCACATATCCATACACATCTCCATGCTTTATTTTGTGGAGAAATCACTTTGCAAAACACACTCCAAGTGTTTCTACCAACGCTGTATCTTGGCCTAGGCCAACAAGGCCCAGGCCTAGGGCGGCACTTTGCTGGGGGGCAGCACGAAAAGAGTCCCCGCCGGCTTGCACTACACTTTTAGTCTTATGGGGTGGACTGGGCCGAGAGACGAATTGGTCTGGCACCCCCATAAAGCGGCTGCACTTGCTGCCGGTATGACAATACCAGCATGCCCCCATCAGAGGGGGACAGCCCATACATATGTAGGGGACCCGGGGTGTCCCAAGGGGCCCAGGTGGTGGGCCCCAACCAATGAGTTGTTGTGCTGCCCCATAGCCAAACAGGAAGTGTGGGGAAATCTCTTAAGGAAATCCATTCCAATCCCCCCAAGGCCCTCAGAACTAGTGTCCGCAAACCGATACCCCGTCGTGTTGTTGAGTAACCAACCCCGGGTGGTGGACCCGGGGAACCCTGTGGGGCCCAGGGGATGTATACATACCCGACAGGGGGAGACTACCCCCGTACGACCATAACAGTATGGCCGTCGTTCACGTCGGCGAAATACCCCCACGGTCTGGTTAAGCAGAGAGCCGGGTCAGGTGGGGTATTCTGATTTTCACATCACGTTCGGCCGCCCCTGAGAAAAGCACGACGGGGGGTCGTTTCACGGCGGGATCCGGACCCGGAACAACCGGATCCGGTTCTATGTCGCAACCATCTTTGTGAACCTCACACAAAACGTTTCACTAAAGAGGTGTTTTATTTCGTACCTCTAC
>BLSH010433795.1:2147863-2172229 GCA_018402905.1 Glandirana rugosa | reverse complement strand
AGACAATCTTCTGGGACCTGTGACGTGTCCCAGAAGATTGTAGGGAGGGAGGAGTCGCCTAGGTGGCGAGGTGACCAGACCAGGTAGTGGGAGCTGGGTACCTGCCAAAACTAGGTACCTGCTCCCCCCCCCCCCCCCAAAAAAAAATGACATGCCATTTGTGGCATGTCAGGGGACGAGGAGTATTTAAAGCGGAAGTTTCCCTTTTGGGTGGAAGTATTCTTGGATACTTTAGGTAAGATTGTAAGGGAGTGTAGGACTTTTTGTTATTTATATAGGAGTATGTTTGTTGTAATTCCTTAGCACCACAAGATGTCCCTATTATTTATTTACAAATGCCTATAGTCTAGTTCAGTGTTTCTCAAGCAGGGTTCATTCTGAGGGGTTCCTTGAGCAGTAATCAATGGTGGATTTACAGTTATTGCAAGGGAGCCATTTTCAACTAACCACCATGCCACCTCTAGAATGAATACTGTTGGTAGAGGGCACTACCATTTTTACTGTATCCTTTTTTTGTAGTTGTTATTCATTTCAAAACAACTTAAAGTGTTACTAAACCCAGCAATATAAAAACAATTCATCCTCCGCCCCCCACCCCACAGTGCACACAGCTTCTAAATCTTCTTTTTATATCAAAATACTGCTGTTATATACCCTTTATTCATCTGTATATTGCAGTCAGGTGATAAACTGCAAAGAGCCAGGACACCCCCAGTTTGCATGTGGGAGGAGATTTCACTCTTACTTTGCATCAGTGACTCTTCACCCACAATCCGGCCAGAGCTGATTGGTGCTTTGCCAATGGCATGATCAGTTCACAAATAAATAAAAAACATACAAACTTTAAAAACACAAAGTTCACACAGCACAGCATGATATACTACTGTTTAAAAACGAGATGTATGCAACACAAAATGTATTATTAATCTGTAATAAAATTGTGTGTGGGGACGGACTTACATTTGAGTGACATTCTGGTTCACTCTGTTCACACGGCTCCAATCCAGAAACACTGTGAGTGTATACAGTGTATATTTTCATATTTCATATATACAGAAAGACATTCTGATAAAAATATAAATATTTAGTATATTATTAATTGTAAAAATTAAAAAAGTAAAATATTAACAATGAATTAAACAGATTGTAATATAATGCTACATTTTGAGGCTTTATGGTATGCGCCCATGGATTGTCCTCCTATGATTGTGCAATGGTTGTATATTGAGTTGGCAGGTGAGATGAAGATGAGGATGAGGATGGCAGGGGGTGGGGTGTTAGCAAGGTTGCAGTGGATGGACAGGTGAGATGAAAAGGACTGACAATTTTGAAAAAAAAGATGATAAATTTATGATAAAGTTTGAAACATGAAATCATAAATTATAATATAATAAATAACTATAAATAATTATCAAAAATAATAATGTAATAGTAATAACATTTATTCAATAATGTAATCAAATCAAAAACACTGACATTTGCTCAGTTGTAGAATTGTCACTGTTGTCACTTTCAGTATCTGATGATAAATTTCCCCACAAATCAGTATCACTCAATTTTGCAAATGATTCTTATTTACTATCGCTGTTTTCTAGCTGATCAAAAAACACGTTTGACGCAAAGGGACGCTTTTTGGTTGCTATGGACGTTCTCATGTTTCCAGGCAGAAAGAATGACATCTATAATATAAAAGTGCATGCAGGGCACTGGGCAAACCACTAGGGACAAAGGGGATGTGAAATGATTTCATACAGCAATGTAATCTGTAAGATTACAGTGTACTGTATGTTTACTGTGTGTTTCACTATTTGAATTTGCCGCCGGGCTCCGTCCCCGTGCGACGCAAGGCTCGCAGGGAACGGAGCCCGAGGCACACAGATGCATCGGGCGGAGGACAGACACGCTGACACCGTGGGAGGACATCGCTGGATCCAGGGGACAAGGTAAGTAACGCTGCCTTGGATCCAGCGATGCAGTCCCGAGTGTGGCTCGGGGTTACCGCTAATGGTACTGAAATTCCACCTCGAGCCACACTCGGGATTACCTGAGGGAGGTTAATAATAAGGGGGGCCCACTAGGTGATTCTACATTTGTACAGGTAACGGTGATATTGATATTGTGAGCTTAAGTGCTTCCTGCACTTTTGCCCTGGAGGAGACAATCAGTTCTTGATAATTGCCCTGTGTATAGATATCGGCAGTCTTTTTGAGTCATCTGTACCTATTGTTGCACTGTTATGATTTTCTCATATGCTTAAATAAATATTTTAAAAATAATAACAATAATAATAAAGGGACCCAAAAACAGGTCCACCCTCTGAAAATGAGCATGGGGTACATTAGCTGTCATCAGCTATAACAGGGAAGAGGCGGGGATAGTGCCAACATCAAATACGACTGTGGTATTTTGTCTGAATGCACGAACCAATGGCTCATCCCTATTTGTACCATTCACATTCAAACATATGTTTGCATAATTGATCAAGTTATATGCCTTCAGATGTACCTATGGAGTAACAGCCGCCACTGACGTATCATTGTTCCATTGTTGATATGTACAGCAAAGTGTTGATCAATCCTTATGCAAACTGGCCTGGACTTACTTACTGGATTTACACAGAGAGGAAATTACTCAGTAATGGGACTGTATAATGGTAGCCCAGGCTGGGCCTTGCCTAGAGTTGTCAAGGGGGTGATGTTTATGTATTTTCCCCACGTGAGAGGCTGGAAAACTGTGAAGTCTGATGCAAAAAGATTACAATGGTTCCACAGTGCTTGCCTTAAACAGAAAATAGAGTGGTTTCATCCCTACAAGGTCTTGTTCCTTAAAATGATTTAGTGTCTTGCAGTTTGTTATCATTATAATATAACCATTCTGCTGTGCACAAAACTTTGAAAAACTAGTTGATATAGTAAAGGATTAAAGACCATACATTTATTAATGGTAATGTCCACTTAGCTTAGTGAGTAAGATAAAGCTATGTTCACTTTGAATATTCAATTATGTGGATGAAAAGCATTTTGCTTTCAAATGATTGGATGATTTAGATGAACATAACTTCACTTTAATTACTAAGCATTCACTTTTCCATTATTTAGCAAATAAACCTACAGTATTCCTTCTCTTGTCCTCCACATGGTCCAAGGATTGTGCCATCTGGATGTAATAGACTGACAATGAACAAGTCAGTTCAAGTGCCTTCTACAAATGCTCATTTACTGTGAGACTGTATTGAATTTATACAGACAGTTTGTACAAAGAGGAGGAAGTGGTGTAAATCCCTGGACTGCACTTTGTTTGTCTTTACTTGAAAGTCAAAAAGATAAAACTGAAAGCACAAAACCTGCTCTCTCTGCACCAGCGGGATCAGGAGATGGTCTTTGCTTCGGGAAGACCTAAGCTGAAATGCTATCAAATCCTAACAAAGGCATTTGCACTTTGCACAGCTATCTGATATTAGGCTCTGTTTATAACTAATAATTGACAAACTACCTTATACAGTTTCTGCCTTACATATGAGCTATCAGCAAACAAGATGAGGATCCGGAAGTGCCACTAAAAATAGAGCTTCAGAATTAAACTTTATTAACAAATGTTGTTGGCCAAATGCTCTTCTGGTACTTATGACAGGGGAAGGTCTAAGAGATGGGCCAGATATATGGCTTACAAAGCCCCCCATCAATAAAATTGTGGTTCCCCTCTACATTACATAACACAGAGGGAAATTAACCCCTACATGCAAGCCTTTACAAAACAACCTCCCTCTTAGGGACCCTGCATGATTATTAAACTATACATTATATACAAAAGACCCTAGAACAGAGCCCTAAAGCTATACAAAAGACCCTAGAACAGAACTCCTAAAAACATTGTCTCCTCTAGAGGCTGATCCCTGGGGGAGCAGTAACTGCCTGTACCTTCCCATACTTCCCCAAACTTTTCCCCGAAGTAGTTAGTCCACCTACATTGCACCTCTCCCTAACCAATTTAGATCCACCTTGATTTCACTTAAATATATCCCTTAAAGCCAAAGTGCAGTCAAAAGTAAAAACAGTAAAATTAGCACAAGCGACATAACGTACAGCCAGTAGGATGTGTCCCTTATGCTGTTTCCTCTTCTTTAAAGTGGATGTAAACCTGAAAATAAAATTTGTAATGAAGACTTCTACCTGGTACAGTAGAGGATGTCAATTCATCTGTGCCCAGTCTTGCCATGAAGAGTTAATCCAGCTCTGAGTAATTATTTTGTCTATTTTCAGTAAGATAAAAAACAACACACAAATAAGTTTGTGTCACCACATCCCCTACTGCTGTGACTGACATCTGATTTCTTTATCTTATGAATAAGCATGAGAGCAGAGAGTGTGCTACGATTCAAGCCTCACTTCTCTTCTACTTTCTTCTACAGCTCTCCCAGGATTGGCTGTTCCACTCCTCAGCATGATTGGGCATGTTGAAGGCATGTGGTGCCTTTCCTGAGTTTTGACTGGATGTTACTCATCATGGAGCGTGATCAGTGTAACTGAGGAATATATTCATAGTGCAGTCAGCTCCCAGAGCCAACACAAAGAGTAGGAGAGTGTAGAGATGGGCAGAGAGTCTTGTGAAATCACGACTCTGCCCACTGAGCTCCGGCAAAGAGACCAACCCACTGATTCCAGAGTTTTGCATGGCTCCTACTGCGAAGGGGGTGACATTTGCAAGGCAGGGAATACATGCAAGAGGCTTACATGTATATATACATTAATACCGTGCCATTAGTTTATACTGGATGAGTGGTGGGTTTACATCCACTTTAATTATTGGCTCTCACTGCTGCCAATCAGAGCAAGTGAGCCAATGAGGAAAGAGAGGGGGTTGGGCTGAGCCATGGCTCTGTGTGTGAATGGACTCCCAGAGTAGTGGCTTGGGAGCAAGCCTGTTTGGGTGCCCCAGTGCAAGCTTGGTAGGAGGGAGAGGCCAGGAGCACCAGTGGGGGATCCGAGAAGAGGAGGATCTGGGCTACTCTGTGGAAAAGTATAGCATGTTTGTTATATTTTTTTTAAGAAAAGCTTGCCTTTAATATCACTTTATGGTTTTTCCTGCAGTTAGTGACCCTGTTGGGAAAATTTTTCACACCCTGTGTTGGTGACATAACAGCTAGTGAAGGGAAATCTCTGAGAACACAAGCAGTAATAAAAACCTGACAGAGAATGTAACTACTGTATTTTGCATGATATTAAAACAAATGCCCAGAGTAAAGTAAGATGAATGTGATACGTGCAAAGATAATGTGAGATGTATAGATATAGGTTCTATGGGCTTTCTGTTCTTAGAAAGCTAGCTCCAGCATCCATCTTAGGCAAGTGTAGGAGTCTCACTGATTACATGAGAGTTAGCAGGCAGTTCCAGCATGGGTCCAAAGCAGTGCAGATGAGTGAGGGTGTAACAATGTACATAGTAGTACAGTAAGTAGACACAGAAACCCCTGCTTTGAACCCACTGATTAATAAAGTGTTGCAACCTGTAAGTAAGCAAGTGAAGACCATGCTGTTGGAAGAGAAGTTCCCCCTGGAAGAGCACTGAATTCCACAAGAGATGAGAGACTTGGTCTATCAACAAAGAATTCTGCCATTATTGTACCTTTAGCAGAAATTTACAATTTAGAACCTGGATACCTTCATTTGCAAATTACTTTACACCAAATCAGTGTTTGATCATGTTTTTATTTAAACCTTGGGCTATCTGAAATGAATATCTTTTTTTATACTCAGCAATGAACTCTCACACCTCTTGTTCCCTTTCCTCATACAATAGCCTCTGGCAACATGACCTTAACTGCTCGATCGCTTTAGAAAATTGGAGAAAAGCCTGGTCAAGAATAGCTAAAGGCTCATTTAACACCTACACCATGGTATCTGCTTATCGGGTCTTATTCAATTGGCATTGGGTACTGGCACAGATAGCCAAAGTCCTTCCAACAGATGCTTTAGAGGCTGTGGTCAAAAAGGTGATATTTTCCATATCTAGTGGTCCTGCCCAAACCTAATTTTCTTTTGGTCCTGATTTTTCAGCCCTATCCAGACTTTGTTTCACATTTCTATTTTCAAAGACCCAGGAATGGCACTATTGCCCAACTCCTGGGACTCACTGTATCCCACAAAATCTGGCTACCCTCCTCTTCATTATAGCCAGTCCATCACTTTTGCATTGATGAAACCTAGAGTTCATTTAGCTAAGGTAAAAAGTGCATATGAATAAATTACTTGTCAATGAAATCTCTCTACCATTCTCACTGATACAGAACCCTGGCTCTGCTAAACTCTACCCTACCTAGCCTGGACCCAGCTACCCTTAGTTACCTATAAGCAATTCTAGAATCTTTGGCTTTGAGCCCCAGAGAGGAATACCTTCTCTCCTTGTCCTTATCTTTCCTCTCTTCTGTCATGTCATTCTTCGGCCTTCATGTTCTCCTCTTCCTGCTCCATCTGATTTTTTTCATTGTTTTTTGTTCCTTCTTCTTTTTGTTTACCTTTAGAACCTTTAAATTAGGCTAGCATCAGTACAGGACACCCTAGCTAGGATGCCTGACTGGCCTGTGTGGGTAGGGTAGGGTGTATGCCAAGGCTTGCCTTCCCACTCTAGGTTCCTGATGACCATTGATGTATGCTTATGGACCTATTGTTTAGCTCCTGTACAGGAAACATTCATGTTCTTTCATCTCTTTTGAAAATAAAATGTTTGCATTAGAAAAGATTTTCAGATAGTGCAGGCAGTATTCCACTTTACATTCCAGTGTAAAGCGTTTGGTACACTCTTCAGAAATGGCTGGTGAAAAGTAAAAATGGGTGCTCCTTTCTGAATTGACCTCAAAGTGCACCTGACCTGGCTTGTGTGACCCCATGTCTTCTTATACTCCCTGATACTGAATAGTTTCCTACCTGCGCTTGGATCCCCATTGAGATATTTGTGTATTACTATGATTTCTCCTCTCAAGCGTCTCTTCTCCAATGAGAATAAGTTTAGTGCCTTTAGTCGTTTCTCGTAATTGAGGTCCTCTAGTCCCCTTATTCATTTTATTGCCCTACTTTGTTCTTCCAGTTCCAGCACATCCTTCCTGAGGACTGGTGACCAGAACTGGACGGAATACTCCAGATGTGTGCGAAACCAGAGTTTTATAAAGTGGCAGAATTATAGTTTTATCTCTGGAGTAAATTCCCTTTTTAATGCATGCTAATAGTCTGCCAGCTTTCCTTGCTGCAGCTTGACATTGCATGCTATTGCTCGGTCTGTCTTCTACTAGGACCCCCAGATCTTTCTCCATCCTGGATTCCTCCAGATGTTCTCCCCCTACTGAGTAATTTAGCGTTTATGTTTTTAGCCCCCAAGTGCATTACTTTACACTTTTCAACATTAAACCTCATTTGCCATATAGTTGCCCACCCCATGATTTTATTGAGGACTTCTTGTTAAATTTCTATATCCTGCTGTGATGTTTTTGCCCTACTTATTTTTGTATCATCAGCAAAAACTGAGATCAAGCTATTTCTATCATTTATGAATAAATTAAACAATTGGTCCTAGGATAAAGCCTTGGGATACCCCACTTACATCTCCAGACCATTCTGAGTACACGTTATTTATCACCACCCTTTGGACGCGCCCCTGTAACTGTTTTTTATCCATTAACAAACCCTATGGTCTTCCAGTCTTTCTGGAAGTTATACATTTTTAGCATCTAGAATCAAAATATGTCTTAAACCAAAACAGTTTTTCATTTTGTTTGTTTGATAGATTTGGAGGGGGTTAAATCCACTATTAGCTTTTTTGCTAGCTGTCCCTCATATGGTAGGTTTCCATTCACTCCCTGTCCTGTAGACTCAAGAAGATGTGAGAAGATATCTTCAGACAGCAATAAACCTGACCTCACCACTCTATCCTAGTATTAAAAAAAGTTTTGCCTTTGGTTATACGTTACTCTGTTACAACATCTTCAAGATGAACTGAGAAAGAGAAACATAAATAAATATAAAATGAATATGCATAGGGGCTGGTGGTACGTCATTAGCATTTTATTTGCATATTATTTACAAAGTCTAGACCATCAATCTTTGTGCGATGTTTGAATACCTAATGTTCTCATAAATGATATGAAGTGAACAGAACGTTGCATTAAAAACCAAGAAACTATTTAGCTCTCCATCTTTGCTGACAAACGCTATGAAGTGTTTTTAAATATGGAGAATGTAGACATGCTCTGTCAACTAGCAGTCATACATCTGTAAATTTGAAAAGGTTTACTTTGGCATTCACATCCATATAATGGCTTCATTGGTTTTTGGTACAATACAAAGCTATGACTTCTCGTATTAAGAACACGAAAGACAAATGGATTGCCAAGGCCAAACTCAGCAGATGCTGTAAGTGAATTCTGAGTGTTAATGGCTTCAGTCAGGGTTGCTTGGCAGTACCATTCAAACAGCAGATCAGCCATTTTCCAGAAGGTTTCATAGTGGCAAACCCCTTTTAAAGTGGAACCTTACCCATAACAGTTTGATAATTAATGTTCTTTAACAAAAGAACATACATTCCACATTAATAAGTATGCTACCAAAATTAGTGTGTGCTGTAAATTGTCTCCAGCATTGCTCCTGATTCCTGCTGGAGGCCGCCTGTAAGGCATTGTGTCAGTACCTGGGTTACCTGCTGGTGGCACTGTTGTTCCCGGAGTCGGAGGGCACAGTTCCAGTGGTCACTAGTGGGTGTCTCCCAGCAGCCAGTGTCAGGTGCAGCCTAATTACTCGGATAAGCTGGCTGCTGGGAGACACCCGCTGGAAGGTATATCATCCTACCCTTAACTGAAGTTCAGGGCTTCAGTGTTCTTCCTGTGAGATGTGTCCTTTCCTGATCCTGCTCCTGTACCTGATCTTGTGCCTTGTTCCAGTGACCTGCTCCCAGTACCCTGCTCCTTGTGCCCAGTACTCCATACCCTGCTCTGTTCCCTTTGTTTCCTGTCTCAGACCTGACCTTGCCCTGCTCATGTTTGCTCTCTCAATTTGTACATAGTTAAGTTGTCGTTTTGGTTGTTGCACTATCAAGTTTATTTTGTCACTTTACATTGCTTATGGACGGTTTACTGGTGTTAGTGTTGGAAGAGTGATATTTATGTTAGTAAACTTAAAGTGGTTGTAAAAGGCAGAAGGTTTATGCATTAAGATAAAAAACCTTCTGTGTGTATCAGCTGCCCTAGTACATACCTGAGGTCCATCTCTATCCAGCGATGTGCACGCCTGCCTTGGCCTCTCCCTCCTGACTGGCTGGGACAAAGCAGTGGCGCCACTGGCTCCCGCTGCTGTTAATTAAAGTCAGTTAGCCAATCAGGAGAGAGAGGGGGCAGGGCCGAACCACAGCTCTGTGTCTGAATGGACAAACTGTGCTCGGACTCGGCTTATGTGCCCCATAGCAAGCTGCTTGCTATGGAGGCATTCAACAGGAGGGAGGGGCCAGGAGTACCGAAAAGGAACCCAATAAGAGATAAAGTTTATTAAACTTTAAAGAGCAAATATAACAAACACAGCCAAAATGCATGTCAGTAATGGAATTTAAAGGTGCCCATGAGCCATACAAGGTATAACACATCCAGAAAACACTGAGTACTTTTAAAGCATGTACAAAGAGACAGCATATCATAGCATACAATCATGTCAACAAAACAGGTGGGTATTTATACAGACATTAAGGAATTGAAAAGAACATTTTCATCCATGCCCTTGTTTTTCCACCCATGCCCTTGTTTTGTATTACTGGATTTTAAACAATATAGACACTTATTCTTAATGTTTTACATAGCAAATTGGTCAGCCTGAAGTGATCTATCGGGGCTTAATTTTCTGATTAGATTTCTACTTTAAAGATCTGACCTACCAGAAAGTAATTAAAAGGTCAGACCACTCACTATTGGAATTTTAGTTTTTGGCATATGACGGATGTGTAAATCTCCTGGCAGTGCATTATATTACTCTATGATTTTGATATGTCTATGCTTGAGGTCCTAGGTCTGCACATTTTTTTTGGTCATTTGGAATAAGTGCTGGAAGGGATAGGAACATCCAAAGTTCCCAGGTGGGCAAGAACAGAAATGGGAAAATGGGTGGGTATCCAAAATAAATAAGAAGTCTAACTCAGCCCATGATCTTCATATAACGAAACTTAACATTTGGGTGGAGTGACTCTCAGTTTACAGTAAAACCTTGGATTGCGAGCATAATTCATTCCGGAAACATGCTTGTAATGCAAAGCACTTGTATATCAAAGCAAATTTCCCCATAAGAAATAATGGATTCCTTCCACAACCATTTATTCATAAGTCTTTTAGTTTATAGTCCATATAAAAAGATTATAGCAATGTGATAGGTCGTGTAACCATAAAATGTCCATCCACAAATTGCAGCCTTCACAAGGGGATTAGAAGCAAAATCCAGGAGGAGCTACAGAGAAGAGAGACGCTTCTATGTGTAGCAATATGGTTACATTTATTGAAGGTACAACATTTAGCAACTCACATGGTTGATGATTAAAAGAGGCATATCTAAGTATGGAGGCATCCGGGGTAAAGCTGTCCACATAGACCGTCCTCCGCACCGCTCTCAGTCTGCAATCGTGACCAGGAAGACTACTCTGCAGTAGAGTGATCTGAAAGCGAGGCTAGAAGCACTCGTGGAGCGCAGCGTGAAAGGGTTAAAGTCGATGGTGGCGCAGAGGACGGTCTATGTGGATAGCTTTACCCCAGAAGCCTGCATACTTAGATGTGCCTGTTTTAATCTTCAACCATGTGAGTTGATAAATGTTGTACCTTCTCTTTTATACTCAGTTGTGACATGACGCTACTTGTATATCAAGTCAAAATTTATGAAAAAAAACTGCTTGTCTTGCAAAATGCTCTCAAACCAAGTTACTCTCAAACCAAGGTTTTCCTGTATTTGGGATTGCAATTCACAGTCCCAAATAAACATGTAAAGGCATTGTACAGAAAGAGTTCTGACACTGCATGCAACTGTGCTGTGCAACAGAAACTGTAATGTATCTGACGTATTTGGCTATGTATATGTCATATGCGTAAGGCTTGAACTTTTGGCATCCTAGTTAACTTCTGTATTCAAATAGTGACTATACAATATATCTAGATTTTCCTTGCTTCCTCTTTATATGGACATCAATTGCTCATGAGAAGCAATTTTTAAAACATAGGTCCACTGTAAGTAGAGATAGTTTACCCTTTTATGAGATGTCTTCGCAGTAGTGGTTCTCAAATTTCTACAGTCTTTTGACCACTTTAATCCACAACATCAAAACATCATTTTAAACCGAACTCCGGTTTAAGTTAAAATGGACCCTTTCACTGGGGCTCCCCCCTGCACTGCAAGGGTTAGATTTTTGTCTAGGGGGAACAGAGAAAGCAGTTATACTTACCATATCATTTGCTGCCTTAGCAGCCAGTGCTATTCTCCTCTCTCTGATGTCCCAGGATGTGGACAGGACCCTTTTGCAATTTTCACTTACAGTGCAAGACTGGTGGCCATGCACTGTACTGTACATGAGGACATTGAAAAGTGGCTTTAGGGTACTGGTCGCAGGAAGCACGGGATATGGTAAGCATAACTGCTTTTTCTGTGCCCCTAGATACACACATTTAACCCTTGCAGTGTGGAAGTTGTCCCACTATAAGGGTCAATTTTTTATTACCAGAGTTGAGCATTATGCAACCTTAAATTGCTGATGCCTATCTGTTTCTAGATGCAGTTTTTATAACCATGGAAGAGTAGTGATTGATTTCCAGCTGATGGAACACATGGTTAGATACTGGGTTGAATAAGCACTAGGATGTATACAACCCCAGACAATCCACATTTACATGTACAATTAATCACGCATATACCACAGGGAGCCATCTGTTTCATCAGTTTGCAATTGATTACTACTCTATCTGTAATCACAGACAATTTTAGTGTTGGGACTGAATATATTGATGTTGAATGTTCCAATTTTAAATGTAAGTTTGCTGTTTTGAGTAAATTATTTTATATGGAATTACTGCACTATGGGGATCTCCGTTATCTTGTATGAATCTTGAATGGAGGAGAAAAGGAGGATGTATTCTGCACAGAGGGAGAACACTGTTCTTTACTTTTATCCCCAACCACTGCTTATAGCTTTGCCTGGTCTGGTGCTCTAAAGCCTTGTACACATGATGCGATGGTCGTACGACCGGACATCCAAAATCGTATGTCGGCTGTTGTGTCTCGCTTACTGACGTGCACTAAGCGATTGTACAACCAAGCCTAACGTGGTGACGTGTTACAAGCGTATAAAGAGGAAGTTCAGGTGAATGTGTTTTGTGAATTGGGAATGTAGGTTTACACAAACGGACACTTCCGAGCGTTCCTAACTTCTGAGCATGCGTGTTTTGCACGTACAACTTGTTGACCCAACTTCTCTGTACACACGCTACAACAGTCATATAACCGCTTGTTGTACAACCAAAGTTTTTTAGTCTGCTCATCCAACTTCTGTTGTACGACCGCTGCAGGTTGGCTGTTCTAATCGTGCGTACTAATGGTCGGATGATCGTACAACAAGCAGTCAGATGACCGTTTTCTTCTCCTGAAGCCCCGTGTGTACGAGGCTTTAGAAGAGTGGAGCAGAAATTGCCATTAAGGATAACATTTACAAGAAGCAATACTAGACCCGCTGGGGTCTTTATTAGAGGTGAGAGGCTGGGGCACACTATTGGTGGATTGTGGATGGTGGAAGCAAGTGTGACCACACGTTATAAGAATCAATGTCTTTCCTGCACTTGATTGCTGCACATTTTTATCTTTTGATTGCACAAGCAGTTTCTTTGAATTTTAGAACTAAGGAATTCACTTGTTTTTTGCACATGCTCTTTTTTTGCACATTATGAATTTTGAATTGTTTTTTTCACTGATTGGACTATAGCTATGGACTTGATTGATTTATTGATTATTTGAATATTGATTTTGTTTACTATAGCACTTTATTTGAGTAAGCGCCACATTTATTATTTAATCGTTATCCTGTTTTGTGGGGACACTCCTTTAATGTTGTCTGCTACTCTATGAGGTTTGGGATACTTTCTGGTTTGCGCATTAGTTTCTCATTTTTACTTTAGAGTGGGGATTGAGCTGCTTAAAAAAAGTCCACATAGTTCAGTCCAAACCCTCCTGTTTAGTATGCCCCTTTGCTGCTTAGAGAATATGCTGTCAGCTGCTATAAGGAAATTATACCCTGAATTGTCTCTAATCCCCTCAATATGATTACAGAGAAAGCTACTTTCGGGCAATTGCATTAGTCATTGGAAGTACAGAAGAAAGCAAGCTCACACAACCTGATACTATGTAGGGTTATTTGTACTGATCTCATAGGAAAGCTGTTCCTTTATAGACCCATGGGCAGGTAGGGGTAAGCCCTTGATCAAACTGAATTGCCTAACTACAGTAGAGAAGAGGGAGATCACTGACCTAGCAGTGCGTCTTTAGGGTTGCCTGGACAACTGACTGAACACAACTGCATATCATTTGGGCGGTAAAAGAGTTTACGTGCTTTTGTGTTTAAGCTGTTTTAGTTCAGTTAAAACTCAGAATCAGTATAAAAATGACTCTTTTATTAAATCAGTGTAATGTAACTATGACTAAATTTTGGCATATTATAGAAGTTTACAAAGTGGTGTTAGTGAATTTTCAGTGCCAAAAACCTAAGGAGCTAGGCCAGGAGAGCTCCTTCCTTATTATAATGCAATGAAAATGTCAGTTGTATTATACAGTCTAGAAAGGGGAATTCCAGAATGTAGCAGGAAATAAGTCAGAAATGGAAGCAAGATGAGGCAAAGATAATGGGTGAGCCAGCCTAAAACGTCATTAGTAGGACATAGATATCACAGTAAGGAGGTAAAGGTTAGCTAGAACGTTATTGTTCCAAAAACAAATGCAGAGATTTTTTTTCAAGCATTGCTGACAGGTTATGCCTGCTAGATTGCATATTCATCCAATGTTGTATAATAGTCATGTTAACAATATAACTGGGATCGTGATACAGGTTTAGTAAGCAAGGTTTAGCACACTTAGCTAGCCTGGATTTCAAGGGACTGTCCAAGGGTTTGGAAATCAATCTCCGGCAATTTTCCAAGTCAACTTCACGATACACTAATTGGGGTTGATTTACTAAAATTGGAGAGTGCAAAATCTGTTGCAGCTTTGCATAGAAACCAATCAGCTTCCAGGTTTATTTGTCAAAGCTTCATTGAACAATGTAAGGTTAGAAGCTGATTGGCTACCATGCACACCTGCACCAGATTTTGTGCTTCAGTTTTACTAAATCAACCCCATTGACTTTGGTAAAACTTTATTTTTGTATATATTTCAGGAATTTATATAGTGCCTACAATTTATGCAGCACTTTATATGTTGTACATTCAAATGAGTCCCTACCCTCAAGGAGCTTACAATCTAAGGCCCCTATCTCACATGCATACACACATACTAGGTAACAATCTGTAAAGCAGCCAATTAGCCTACCAGAAATGGTTATCATCCTTTTATATTATTTTGTCCTTTTACAGAATTTTCGACTTTGGGCAGAAAAAAAAGAGAAAGCTGGTGGGCTTGGTGTTACAAGCAGATGCTGTCCAATATAAGATCAGCTTCATGCTGAGAAAAAAAATGACTAGGTCTGTCTTAGTGGCCTCTGAATATGTTTTTTGGTCACAGCCATAAAACAGTTATTGGAGATGACTCACACTGGATTTACCCCATGAAGACATATTACATAACCTAGTTTGTTACATATGCTATGATGGAATAAATCAGTTTCATCTAGTGTTGCAAAGTGCATTGGATGGACCCCAAACCTCCAACTTCCCCTTGTTAGCAATACCTCATTGCAACCCAATGGGATCATCATTGCAGTGTGGGATTTTTTTGTGTGGCCTGTTAACAGCTACATTATTCTCTTATCTTTAATCTTTTCCCTTCTATAAAGAAAAAATAACCAGAGTCTGATTGGCTGCTGTCAGAAACACACTTTTCTATTCACATTCTTGGCATACATGAGTCCTAATGACGTAGAAGTCTGCAGGTTCTTTACTGTCACGCATGTGATTATGTAAAACAGTTGATAAAGTAGTAACAGAGGTAGACATTTGGAATAATATTTACTCTTACCGGTTCCATCTATAACCACATTGTTTTCTGATAACATATGTACAGTAGCATACTGTGCCAGATATTGCCTTTATCATGGTTTACCAAGTACCAGTTCAGTGTATGCGTACTCTATTTGTCTGCTAAGGTGATGGGCCAGAGGAGGAAATACCTATTAATCCCCTATGGATATGTGTTAGAATACAATGTTCATGTTTTATGTGCAACAACTCCATCAGCCAGTAGATGGCAGTGTTTAAGTTTGTAGCTGCTCCATGGTAAACTATATGTCTTTTATCTGTATAATAAAGTTTCCTGTCTGCAGTTAAGCAGCAAAGCCCATGTGGACTGTGCATTGTCTGGTGTCTGTTTGTTCTGTAGCGCTATATACAGAATTTCTAACAACATGTGTTGCAACACAAGTAATTAACCACTTCAGCCCCCTTAATGACCAGAGCACTTTCTGCAATTCGGCACTGCATCGATTTAAATGACAATTGCGCGGTCGTGCGACATTGTACCCAAACGAAATTGGCGTCCTTTTTTTTCCCACAAATAGAGCTTTCTTTTGGTGGTATTTGATCGCCTCTGCATCACTTCTGATCACCTCTATAAACAAAAAAAGAGCATCAATTTTGCAAAAAAACTATTTTTTCTTACTTTTTGCTATAATAAATGTCCAAACAAAAATATAAAAAAAATGTATTGATCGGTTTTGGCCGACATATATTCTTCTACATATTTGTGGTATAAAAAAATTGCAATCTGCGTTTATTTATTGGTTTGCGCAAAAGTTGCCGCGTTTACAAACCATGAGAATTCATTTATGGTGTTTTTACTATTTTTTTTACTGGTAACGGCAGCGATCTTTTATCAGGACTGCGACATTGCGGCAGACAGATCGGACACTTTTGACACTTTTTTGGGACCAATGACATTTATACAGCAATCAGAGCTAAATGAAAACACTGATTAATGTATAAATGTCACTGGCAGGGAAGGGGTTACCCTGCAGGGGGCAATCAAGGGGTTAACTGTGTTCCCTAGGCATGTTCCAACTGTGGGGGGGGGGGGCTGTGCCTGTCATTCAACTTTAAATTACAAAACTTCTACTGCCACTGACAGGGCTTATGGCCAGAGGGGAGCAGAACTTACTCTCAAGTTTGAGAAAAGTTGAAGCCCCACGTACAGACTGGGCCTAGAATCCTGTGTTGCCAACCGTCAGTATTTTTACTGGCAGGCAGAAAAAAATGGGCACTTTTCTCCTGCCAATGACAGGAAGAGGTCGCCATTAAAAATATGTCTGTCACTCGGCTCAAAACTGCCTGTTACATTGTGTTTGGGCAGTGCCGGCAGGTCTGGCTGCAGTGGTGCCTGAGCGTGTCGGGTGATGTCATGATGCAAGGGAGCCAAGCGGAGTGGCCAGAGCCTTGTGTGCGGGACGGGAGCAAGACAAGCTGGGAGCAAAACTGTTAGTGCAGGACAGGAGTGGACTGAAGGGACCACCCGGCAGAGAGACACTGTCACTGTGACTCAGGAAGGGATGTGTCGTGCTGGTGAGGAGTCATCATCATCAGTGCTGTAAACTGCTGTCAGTGTCACTGAGTAAATTTCATGTGTGTGTGCCGCCCATTCTAATTTCTTACCCTCCTGAGTCCTGTCCCTGAGCTACTTACTTACTACATGGAAAATAAAATTAAAAAAAAAATATTTTTTGCCTTAATATCTACCTTTAACCACTTCAATACCAGGCACCAGGGGCGTTGCTAGGGGGTGGCTATTGGGGCTATAGCCCCGAGTCTGGGGCCCATAGCCCTGAGTCTCTTTCCGGGTGGGTGCAGTTCTGCAATTAGCAAGTATGTCTCTCTGGGGACCCTGATGTAAGGGGAATCCACACTCACGTATGCAACTATATATATATATATATATATATATATATATATACACACACACACACACACGTATATTATATACATGTGTATGCCCACTCAAGCATATGACTTTCTTTACTTTGCTGCTATGGGCTCTAGCCCCAGATCTTTTGTAGACCTAGCAACGCCCCTGCCAGGCACTTAGAACACTTCCCTACCAGACCAATTTTCAGCTTTCAGTGCTGTTGGGCTTTGACAATTGCGCGGTCGTGCGTCTTTGTACCCAAACAAAATTTTTATCATTTTGTTCCCACAAATAGAGCTTTCTTTTGGTGGTATTTGATCACCTCTGTGGTTTTTATTTTTTGGGCTACTAATAAAAAAAGACCAAAAATTTTGAAAAAAACTATTTTTTCTTTGTTTCTGTCACAAAACTTTGTAAATAAGTACATTTTCTCCATCACTGATGGGCACTGGTGAGGCTACACTGACGGGCACTGATGAGGCAGTACTGATTGGCACTGATGAGGCAGCACTGATGAGGTGGCATTGACAAGCACTGATGATGAGGCACTTATATGCAGCAATGATGGGCACTGATAGGTGGCACTGATAAGCAGCACTGATGGGCACTGATAGGTGGCACTGATATGCGGCACTGATAGGTGGCATTGGTGGGCGCTGATAGGTGGCACTGGTATGCACTGATAGGGGCACTGGTGGGCAGCAGGTGGCAAATGCAATAATAGGGGCCATTTCCCTGGTTATCTAGGGTGGCATCTGAAGGGTGCCATCCATGTTGGGCACTGTGCCCCTTACCTGGCAGTCTAAGGTGGTCTTCCTGGTGGTCAGGATCGGCTCCCTGGTGGTCCCTGGTAGGCTCCCTGGTGGTCCTGGGTGGACACATCCCTGGTGGTCCACGGGCAGGCTCCCTGGTGGTCTAGGGTGGCGATCCGAGGAGGGGCTGTGCTAGTAAACCATCAGCACAGACCCCCCTGTCAGGAGAGCAGCCGATCGGCTCTCCTCTACTAAGATCTGCAAACGCAAGTACAGGAAAAGCCGGTAAACAGCTCTTACTGTTTACACTGTGAGCAGCCGTGATTGGTCACGGCTGATCACATGATAAAGTGCTTCAGATGGAAGCGCTTTACCAAGATCGGTAATGCGGGGGGTCAGACTGACCCCCCACACCACTGATCGCCGTGATGCACGCCCCCCCATGGTATCCTGCTGGACGTCATATGACGTCCAGTCAGGATAACTCAACCACATCCCAGCTGTCATTCTGCATACGGCAGTAAGGAAGTGGTTAATCACACTGTTAGTTGTGTATTGTACTTGTTTGTAGCCGAAATACTGAAATTTGAACTTAAAACTGTAATTTTGTAACTTTTGAAAATGTCAGTAAAAAAACGTGGTTGTGCCAGTAAATTTTGGGTGTTGTGTTAGTAAATTTCATTCTGGTAGGATGGCAACACTGCTAGAATCCAGGAGGCCCCACGAGGACACATGGATTGGTTTGATGACCAAAATAGATACCTGGCGACATCAAATGATGCCTGAGTTGTGGTTGTTTTTTTTAGGCCAGGTCAGGTGTACGTTAAGCACTTAAAGCGTGACGGCGACAAAGGGGCTCGCTATCACAAACCGCCGTCACTTAACGGCGGCTGCGATAATTAGTATTGTGAGCGTGCACACTGTTTCGGGGGGCCAGGGAGCGGGTAGGGTGGACTCGATCTCCGCCGGCTACCCGCGATGGCTCCCCCCACAGTGAAAGAACGGAGGTCCGTGTAAGTAAACACAGATCTCTGTTCTGACAGAGGGCCCAGCCCCCTCACAGTTAGAACATACTGAGGGAAAACAGTTAACCCTTAGAGTGCCCCCTGCAGGTTAACCACTTCACTGCCAATGGCATTTACACAGTAATTAATGCATTTTTATAGCACTGATCGCTGTATAATTGCCAATGGTCCCAAAAAAGTGTCAAAATGGTCCGACATGTCCGCTGCAATATCGCAGTACTGCTAAAAATAGCAAATCGCCGCTATTACTAGTAAAAAAATTAAAAAAAAAAATAAAAACCCCACAAATTAATTCTCATCATTCGTAAACATGGCAACTTTTGCGCAAACCAATCAATAAACGCTGATTGCGATTTTTTTACCAAAAATTGAGGAAGAATATAAATCGGTCAAAACCGATGAAAAAAAAATGTTTTTTTATTTTTTTTTTTTGGATTTGTATTGTAGCAAAAAGTAAGAAAAAATAGTTTTTTTGCAAAATTGACGCTCTTTTTTTGTTTATAGCGGCGATCAGAAATGACGCAGCGGTGATCAAATACCACCAAAGGAAAGCTCTATTTGTGGGAAAAAAGAACGCAAATTTTGTTTGGGTACAACGTCGCACGACCGTGCAATTGTCAGTTAAATCGACGCAGTGCCGAATTGCAAAAAGTGCTCTGGTCCTACAGTGGGAAATCCTTCCGGGGCTGAAGTGGTCAACCTCTTGCCGACCAGCCGCCACAGACTTACTGCGGCAGGTTGGCTCGGCTCCGCAAACCGCCGTCACGGTACGTCAGCCGCGCATGCACAATGAGAGCAAAAAGTGCTCTGGTCCTAAACTGTGAAATCCTTCCGGGGCTGAAGTGGTTAAATGGACTTAGATTAAGGAGGCAAAATAAACCAACCTTGGGTAAACAAAATTCATACAAGCTTAATGAATAGGGCAATACACATGGGCGTCCGCAGAAGTTTTTTCAGGGGGGGGGCATCATTTTAAGGTCACCCATGCTCTGCCCCTTTTTGACAATGTCATTATCACATTATCGCGGTCAGAGGCCGCAGTCATTGTACAGGAAACAGTCAGAGACTGCAGACATGGTACAGGAGACGGTCAGAGACTGCAGACATTGTACAGAAGACAGTCAGAGACTGCAGACATAGTACAGGACATGGTCAGAGACTACAGACATGATACAAGAGACGGTCAGAGACTGCAGACATGGTACAAAAGATGGTCAGAGACTGCAGACATAGTACAGGAGACATCAGAGACTGCAGACATGATACAAGAGATGGTCAGAGACTGCAGACATGATACAGGAGATGGTCAGAGACTGCAGACATGGTACAGGAGACGGTCAGAGATTGCAGACATGGTACAGGAGACGGTCAGAGACTGCAGACGTAGTACAGGAGACGGTCAGAGACTGCGGACATACTACAGGAGACGGTTGGAGACTGCGGACATAGCACAAGAGATAATCAGAAACTGCATACATAGCCCAAGAGACTGTCAGAAACCGCATACATGGCTCAAGAGGATAAGGACCTAGTGGGGAACCCCAGATTCCAGGGGGGGGCAACCGCCCCCCCTTGCCCCTACCTGCGGATGCCCATGGCAATAAATACAAAAGGACTATACTGAAGTACCATGTACAGAAACTGAATGGCAGGAGATTTTTGTTTAGTGCAGTCAGATAAATAAAAGATTTGTGGCTGGTAAATTACCGAGACTAACAGGTTACAACAATAAGCTTTACAGAGCAAGGCCAAAATTATTCTCACCATGTATAGCAAAGGAATAAAATGTGACAAGCACAATAGAAAATGATATATTTTCCTCATAAATTCCACAGCTGAATAATAAGATATTGACCGCACTACAGATATAAATGTAAGAATTCTTTTTTTGCCTGTGAAACTGTTTGACTCCTCTGCATTGTTCATGCCATGCTCTTGAAATACAGTTACTAAGACATGTTTTGCATCATTGGTTTCCCTTCCGCTACTCAGAAATTCGGCTCTGCACCTGGGAGCACAGAGGATGAGCAAAATAATGTTCAGTTTATGTGGCCAGCCAAGCATGAAGTGAGAAAGAGCAGCTAATGGCTTCATCCGGCTATAGGACCTGCTAGACGTGTAGAACATTGATAGATGGTTATATACCATGTAGAGCTCATGCCAAACCAAGACACACAAGTCAGAAAACACAGGTTACATCATAGGGGAATAGAGTATCATGGTCAGCGAAAAGTAAGCAATCATTCCTCATTTATCAGGTTTGCAGAAATGTACAGGTTTGGTTGTCATCACAAATAAAATGTGTCTGTCTAGCTCAGAGCAATCAATCAAATTCCTGGCTACATTTTCTAAAGCCTGGTATACTCTACTAGTTTTCTTTTCCGTTCAAACCAGCAGGCCGAACGAAAAAAAACCTGACAGCTCAGATTGGAGCCGCTGTACTAACAATCCGATGTTAGTACAGCTATCTCCCCTGCTGAGCTATTGTGTTCTGACAGAGGAACGCCCCCCCCCTCCCATCAGAACTCTCCGGTCAGCACTCTCAGCCATGGGGAGCCGGTCGGCTGTTGGTTTTCCAACATGAACGACCGGCTCCTGTCGGACCGGCTGCCATACACACAGGCTGAATGTCGGACATTTTTTATGGAACTGGCCAATGTTGCCTGACATTCGGCCCATGTGGACTAGGCTTAAGGCGTGGTACATGAATTGCAACAGTAATCTGATTGGTTGCTATGCTTAGTACATAAGGAGCTTCCCAGGCGAAAAAATTGGCTTCACTAATGGTCATTGAGATCAAAAGCATTGCATCATATTAAAGTGAAGATGGAAAAGAACTAAAGTAATGCAGTGCTGTAATTATTAATACATCATTAAATGTAGTTATTTTATTAAAGCTAGAAAAGGAAGGGGCAGAATTAGGAGACAAGTAAATGTGTTATTTAAAACCTGATGATAGGAGGAGAGAGCAGAGAGATGACCTTAGCAACCTGCCGCTGCTCTTGGTTTCTTTTTTTTATTGTTATAAATTAGTTAAGTTACAGAAGGATTGGTATGCATGACTGTTCCTGGTAATTGATAAACATATATTAGAACACTAGAAAAGATTACACATGAGAATAGCTGGCTCATACATCTAGCATGTATTAGCCATAGTTAATCAACAGCTCATCAAGTCATTTGTGGCTAATAAATCTGTACATATAACTACAACTTTGGATAGATTGATTAGATATTACCACTTACAAGGCTAAGGGTGGAGAGAGGAGACCTCTGTGTTCCTAAACTGTGATAGGTTTCATCCACCTGACTGTGCTTTGTGATGGGGATGTGTAAATCTCAGGAGTGGATGGACAGGTAGGCCTTGTTTACACAGGCAGCAAGGAAGGGGTGGGAGGGTAAAAACAAGATGTTTAGCTGTGGTTTAACTAACCCCAACCACTCACCTAAAACATCACATGCAGAGAGAAGTGGTTGTGCTTCAGCTGCAATGCTTTGCTTCGTGGCCACAGCAAATTTACCTTAGCATGTTGAGCTTGACACCCACTGATCCAAATGCTTGGCTCGATGTTGCAGTGTGGTATTTCACTACAAGATCCCCCATTCCACTGAAAATGCACGTGGACTCAACTTCTTTGGTTGATCATGGCGAGGCCCTGTTCTGAGCAGAACTTCTCCTGTTAAATCGCTGTATGGTCTTGGCCACCATGCTGCAGCTGAGTTTAAGGGTCTTGGCAATCTTCTTATAGCCTAGGCCATCTTTATGTAGAGCAACAATTCTTTTTTTCAGATCCTCAGAGAGTTCTTCCGGGTATCGGGCGCAAGTGCATGCTGCCACACCGATGTTCGCCGGCACACTCTCATCGTTCGGTACACAGGCAGAAATCCTATGTAAACAATGCAGATTGCTGTTCTGTCAGTACATAAGGCATGGATCCTGTGTTGCTGCAAAGCAGTAATACCGATCCATGACTTCCACTAGCAAAAGTACCTCCCCCACTACACTGAATCACCAGTTAGGCACACATTTAACCCTTTGATCGCCCATGTTAACCCCTTCCCACCCAGTGTCATTAGTACAGTGACAGTGCATATTTTTAGCACTGATCACTGCATTAGTGTCACAAGTGTTCAAAAAAGTGTTGAAAGTGTCAGGTGTCCAATTTGTCCACTGCAATATCGCAATTGCAATATCGCAATTGTGACCGCGCAATTGTCAGTTAAAGTAATACAGCCCTGCATCGCAAAAAATGGCCTGGTCAGGAAGGGGGGTCAATCTTCCGGAGGTGAAGTGGTTAATTCTCCTGTGATGCCCACTGGATGATATGATATCACTAAAGGAAGGGAACAACCAAAAGTTGAAAAAAATACTGCATCAGTGACAGAGAAAATAAAAAGAAATAAAATAACTATGTTTAATGCAGTAGGAAGGATTCTGAAAGAGCGAAGCATGAACCGTCATGTTTATATTGGCTGCAATAACAGTATTCATCACAAAGCCCGACAAAGGCTCACTTTGTGTGACACGGATACATCGCTGAGACGCAGAACTAACTGCAAATCGGCATTCCCTCTTATCCAAGTCAGATTCCAGATTTAGATCAAGAATAATATACACTCCATATAAAATTGCAGTAAAACTCTTATCTGGTTTTATAAATGATTTACGCTGCAAAACATTTTTGTGCTTATTGTACCAAAGATTTTATGACAAACTTCTGGGACATCATTAACAATAATTACAACAGCCTCACTCACAGCGCAACACATATTCTAGAAAATAAACTTTACTGATTCTCATGTAAGTGCTGATAACGTTTTTGAATTATTCCCAAATACGAGGAGTAGCAGGCAAGTTTTAAATCTGGAATGGGTATTTTTTTATCATAGCAATAGTTCAAAAATAAGACCAGAGGCACTGGAGCTAAAAATTGAGCTATATTATATTTCATACAGTTCTTCTCTGGGTCGTTTAGGACCAGGTTGGTGCCCTAAGCTATGAAATATTATATATTTACTATGACACCCACAGGTGTAGTTCTAGGTTTCACGAGCCTACTCTTAAAGCTTAACTCCATGGATGACATATTTTGCACACTTTCATTGAATCAGCTTGGCTCATTGTAAGTATTCATGGGTGATACCCGATTGGCCTCTGTGGAACGAAATTCTCATCCGAGCACTTTGGATCTTGATGTGGACACCCACAGTATCATTTATATATTATAAAGTATCGAATCCCGTGGTTGGACCAGGATTTGCTGGGTCTCTTCTTGACATACTTTATATTATATCGAGTTAAAAATCGAGGTCACGGAGACCAGAATAAAAACTTGATAACGATACTATTTTTTTATGGGTAAGGTCTAAATTTTGAACGGACGATGAGGAGCATAAACCCTTATTAAGTTTTTGCAATAGTCGTGAATGTACTCTTAGTCATTTCAAATAAAAGATCTTATACACAACGCGACACTCACTCCGACAACATTAATAACA